>JANHFO010006931.1:25487-40923 GCA_032468095.1 Pareas carinatus
ATTAAAATAGATGCACTGATAGTCCATGCTCAGTTCTATTATTACCCAGCCAAGGGATAGTGTTAAAAAAGAATGAAGAACTCCCATATTGAACCATAGAAGCCACAACTATTCATGGTTTTTGCAGCCTGTCCTGTCTCAACCTACAATTCCTAAACCTATCAAAAATAACTATCGATAGCTCAGAAACAAAAATGAGGTGAAAGGACAGGTATTTCTCGTTATTAGTTTAAACATGTATCTTCACTTGCTCATAAGAAATATCAGAATTCCGACATTCAGTATATTCATCCTTTGATCAGGGAACATTCTGTACGCTAGCTTCTTTTCTGTTCCTATATTCCTGAAAATTTTAATTAGCACATGAAGACATGCAGACTTGCACTGAATGCTCTATTTAGAAAGACATATAAGAGAGACACATACAGAAAAGAATTTATAGACTTTGTTCCACTTTTAAGCAAAATAAAAATTTCATGCTATCTTTCCTTAATGTTACAGAAATTTGTATTGGGGCAGTTTTATAATGAATTTTAAGAAGATATTTCAATGATTACATTAGCTAAATTTGTATTTAGATGTTGAATTGATAAGTCGAATTTTATTTTCCTTATCTCTTTAAATTATACAAATAGTTGGCCTTACACTGTGTCTTTACTGTGAAGGAAATCTCTTATATTTGGCAGTTAATCTATACCAAATTTGCTATTATCTGCCAGATGAATAGATGAATAGAAGTTGTTCTTCACCCTGAAGTCTGTAACTGCTAAGATCTGCATAATAGAGTTTTTGTTTTTACTAGCAGTGAGTCATTGTTTTTATTGGATAATGAAATTACTGATATTTCCAAAATGATTTTTTTTTGTGGGTCAACTGTAGGTTTTATACTCCTTAGTAAAAATGTCAAGTTCTGAAGAATTCTTTGGTAAGAAACTAGTTGTACTGAGACATAATTCAATTTAATGTTTTAGCAGTCAAAATCAGTTATTGCACATGAATTTGTAAACGCTCAGTAATGGAAAATATATTTTATCTTTCTTAGTTTTGAACTTGCACAGCCAGTGGCCCACTGTGACTTGAGTATAGCCAGTTCTGTAGCTGTTTTAAAAGGTATTTTACCTTAAATTAACATTAACAGAGAGCTTCCTTACAACACAATTTCTACCTCGTTTTTATTATAATCAAACAGCAATATTCTGATATTATGCAAGCAGATTTTAAATTTCCACTGGGAATGGGAGGGAATTAATTTAGGTTGATGTCCTTGAAATCTTTTATTATACATTAATTGGTTTATGTATAGATAGCCTAAAATTTTGACAGGCTTGGAATTTAGCATAAATAACTATATACATTTTCAATAATAATTCAGCAAACAGTATATAGCACAAAACACTATTTTGTGCCTCAAAATACAAAATAATAAATAAAAAGGGTGTACCACTGAAGGCCGAAAAATAGATAAAAGTTATTTATATCATATTTCCAGATTATAAATGGATTTTTTAAAAAAGAACAGCAGACAAAATATATCCTCACCAATTTTAAACACTATTTATAATCTTTTTTTAAATGAAAATAGAATATGAGAATAAAAGACCCATGAATCGTTAATGAAAGATAGCTTGATAATACACTTGCGAATACCTTCAACTGGGATACACATCATGGATTTGACTTACTAAATATATATTCTAGCTACTCTGAAACACTCCTGTAAAGTCTTATGTGTTAATTGCAGTGTGTCTGCTAGTCTACTTACTGTTTCCTCCTAAATTGCTTTCCTAGTAATAGAAAAAGACATCATAAGAAATTAAAAAGGGCAAAATGCTTTTTTTTGTTGCTGTTTTTGTTTCCAAAATCTTTGCCTTTTTGCCAGATGGAGATTAAGAGCAAAGATTTTTTTGTCCCTAGGAATTACAAAGGCAAAGGACATTTCAGAGTTTGAAATGTCTTGGTGGCATCACTCATCAATCGTTTCCATTCCTTTCATCACTGCTTGCATAACTGTATTACACCACACTGTAAATTTGAGACAAGGGTAAAGTGGATATTCAAAACAGTTCTACAATAGTGCAGATTTGATGGAAGAATATAAAATGGGCTATTAGAGAAAAACAAATGAGATCACGTGAAGTAACATCAACCAAAACATCAAAAAACAATTAGGAATGAGAAAAAGATCAGTCTAGCCCTAATAGTAGTAAACATTGCAAGGCATTTCAGAAAGAGAAACCTGGGAGAAATGCTTCACTTTGCAAGGGTTTTCCTTTTCAAAGATTAAGTGTCCATTATAATGTAATCTTAACAAGATGGTAAAGCATGGAGAACATGCTCCTGTGCAACCCTTTAATAATAGTTCCACTCTGGGTCATGTGACTGGCAGATAAGAACTTAGACTCATGCAATTGCCTCTACCATAGGGAACCATTGAGAATTTTTTTCCCCTGTAGCAGCTGACACATTTTTGAACCTGATTTATATTGTACTAGCTCTGACATCAAATTTGGTTCCATTCTTTTCAGTCTTTGGAAAGTTATTCTTTTCAGCTAGATAAAATGAAAGCAGTGAGATAAACGGGTACAGAGGAAACAAATGCCAAAGAAAGAAAAGAATAGAAAGAAGACACCAAGGAAAGAGAACCAAACCTACTATGATTGAAAAGTGTAATCTGGAATGTGCCTGTTTAGCTCTAGTAAACAATGTATTTGTTGAAAATCTGTGACCTGTAATCTATCAGGCTCTCCTGGGCTAGAAGAGGAATGTCAATAAGCTACACATTTCACATATTCCCAGTTCAAATAGAACATTTAACAAAGTAGCAGCAGGAGCATGACCATTGGTGAAATATATGGTCAGAAATCCCAAATAAATTCTGCTTTATGATGAAATGATAATTCAAATGAAATAGAATTGCAGGTACCTTACAGGCAGGCTGATAAAGCAGGAAAGAAATAAAGAAAGGAAGCAAAAAATAAGGTAAACTAAGAGAAAGAGGCTTTCAGTTAGGATTGTTCCTAATTTGTCCACTGTTTTTCATGACTGTGGCCCAAATATTCTATTTAGGACTCTTTGTAGTTTTATAAATTTTAGAAGAAAAGTTGAGTTTTTAATAGAAAAAAGTATCATTCATTCCACACTCAAATTGTGGAAGAAATTACAGTGCCTCATTGGAATTTTTTCCCTATATAACTTTTCCTTCATTAATTCTAAGTATTTACCTTTTATTTCCTTAATTAATTCTAAGCATTTAACTTTTATTTTGTAGTGCTCAGATTTTTAAAGACATCTTAATCTGATTTTTTAAAACTATGTATTGGTTATCTTATTGAAACTTTTGCATCCTGCCGTTTTGTAAGAGTTCAAGGTAACTAACAATAAAGTTTGCTATGACATAATTGTTTAGAACCTGATATGAAAATGGCTTCCAGAAACAGCAGGAAGCAAACATAAATGTAAAACAGTACAAATTCAGCAATAACTGCTTAGAGCCTTAAAACATAATTCTGATGTTGACATTAAATAGCCATATTGCATCAATGGGAATTGTTTTTTTAATCAACTGGAATTATAAAACTAGTTATGTTCATGCATTAAGGAAGGACAGCTGCATTGGACATGCTGTATGCCCTAATAATGTCAAGGCATAGAGCAGGTTGTCCCTTGTAGTCTGGAAATTGCCTCTGGCCCATAATAAGGCAGTGCAATGATGTGTGGTGCCTCTAGGAGGCACTACCTCCCCCTGTGTCAAAATAACTGAACAATGCATTGGTTGCTTCCCGAGCTCAGTTTACCGTAGAAGACAGCATCAAATCCTAGATTTAGTCACAAAACAGGCTTTTTATCTAGCCCTAGTTGAATATATTTCTGGAGATGTTAGTATGTAGGAAGATCTCACCACTTGGGAGAGGTTAATACAGGAGAATAAATCATTCAGATATGTAATTCAGTCCTTTTAACAACAGCTTCAGGAATCAGCAACAGTGTGTTAAATTCTATATGGGAAGACTGTATGGTTTTGCAGTAAAGGAGTTGTTCGTTTCATATACGCTTGCCCTTTTAACAGCCTGCCCATCAAATTCTGGACTAGTTGCAGTTCTTACTACTCTGTGCAGCAGTACAGTTATTACTTAATGAAAGAAAGTAAGTATCACTGTAACAAAGATTAGCTTTCTCCAGTGAGGCCACTAAAGTCATCAGATGTCACCATTACCACCTTTGAAAATTGGTCTAAGCAAGACCGACCAGAACTATTAAAATCTTGAGTCCTCAGGGTGCAACTTAATGAATCACTAGACACGGATATTATATATTATGAATATCATATAATCATTATATGTGGGTAATTAGCAGTTATAGTCACAGTTTAAGACTGGTAGAAACTTAATAATTCAATTAAGGGAATAAGAATTAATAAGGTAGCATCTTCAAAAATAGATCCTATTTTCCAGGCAGGGTGGTTTTTGTAAAATTGAGTGTTCAGATTCTATAAATTCAATATTTCCAGATATTATTTCTACCTATAAAACCATTAGAAACAACAAAATGTGTAATCAAGGATTTGTTGCAGTTCGATATATTTTTATTTTAAAAGTTGTTTTTCTTTTAAAAATCTATTTCGCAAATAAACATTTCTCAAAAAGATAAATACGATTGCCTATCAGTGCAGTCAACAACAAAACATGAAAAAATAAGACACTTTTGAAAATTATTTAGCAACTGTTTAAAATTTATATAATATACATTGATGTGAATTTCTGTTAATTGATATGGTGCTGATAATTGTAACTTTTTTATTTTTCATTTTGTATTTTATATTGGGGCTTCTTTTGTAGTATAAGCAAGCATATGTTTAAGTGTTGAGTTAAGGACTCCTAAATCTTAATCGGATCAAATGGGAAGCCTCGTTTGTGTGTGTGTGTGTGTGTGTGTGTGTGTGTGTGTGTTACTACAGGAAATTGTTGATAACCATAGCATTCCAATATATATATTCCAATATATCTAGGAATATACCAATTGATCACCTTGAGAAAAAAAGAAATAGTAGCTGTTACCTTATGAAATTGTAAATGCTCTTATTCTGCCATCTGCTGGCAATCAGAGGTGGTAATCCTCATTTAGATTTTTCACATTAAAGCACCAATGACAAACATCAAACAGGATATTGGTGCCCTCTTCTAAAACGTACTCTCTTACTAGGAATGTGATCAAGTACATATAGATGATGTATCATCAGATGACAATGGACAAGACCTAAGGTAAGATATGCCTTGAAAAAAAAATGAAGCAAAATTAAATAAGTATGTATTTTTAGGAAGAAATAGTATTCACTTTTGCATATTTTGGGTGTTTGCAGTACCTACAGTTTTGCAACTGATGGCTTCCATGCAGCTGCAAGTAGTGCAAACCTTTGTCTGCCAACAGGTGTAAGAGGAGGAGTTGACTGGATGAGGAAGCTGGCATTCCGTTACAGAAGAGTCAAAGAATTATATAATACTTATAAAAACAATGTAGGAGGTAAGGGGGAATTCTTTTTCAATATGACAGTAACTTCAATCTTATCGTCTTCTGAAAATAATTATTTAGTTTTTATCTTGCTGTTAAAATATAAGAATGAAATAACTATGAGTGGTTTGGAAATTTTGTGAAGAAAAGAGGATGGAGGGGTGGGGGAAAAAAGAAAAAATTGCTGTCTCATTAACAAGTTGTGTTATACATGGAGTACTGCATCCAGTTTTGGCCACCACGTTAAAAAAAGGTGTTGAAAGTTTGGGAGAAATGCAGAGAAGAGCAACTAGGATTATTAATGGTCTGGAAGTTAAAACATGAAGAACAGTTGCAAGAATTGGGCATATATAGTCAAGAGAAAAGAAGGACCAGGAGTGATAATGATAGCAGTATTCCAGTATATGAGGAGCTGTCACAAAGAACAGGGGATCAACTTATTTTCCAAAGCACCAGAGGGCAAGACAAGAAAGAATGGATGGAAACCAAGGAGAGAAGCTGCCTGAAATTGTTTGTTTGTTTGTTTAGACTTATATTAAATTAAGGAGAAACTTCCTAACTGTGAGAAACGTTAACCAGTGTAACAGTTTGCCTTCAGAAGTTGTGGGTGCTCCATCACTGGAGGTTTTTAAGAAGAGACTGGACAGCCACCTGTCTGAAATGGTATAAGGTCTCCTACTCGATCGTGAGGTTGGACTTAAAGACCTCCAAGGTCTCTTCCAGCTCTATTCTGATTGAACTTTGGAACTTAAACTGTGTATTTCTTCAGCTCCCATCACATTCATTAATTTGGGTGATATATAGACAGTCACTTTAGCCTTTCATCCCAAGTTAAAACAGTCCCCTGTGCCTTTGAAGAGAGATTTCCCAGGCAAATTGGTCTGGTGTGTTTTTCTAATTGATGTAGCTTTGTATATTCAGGATTTTCATTACAAATGTACCTCATTTAGTGACTGCTTTGTATAATGACTATTTGCAGTTAATGAAGAAAAAGTAATTTTGTGACTAATCTTTGTATGTATGACTTTCACAGGTCTGTAGAGCAAAGAAAAGCTGAAGTAAGATCATAAGCGCAGTCACAGTTTCATTTAGCGACCACTTTATTTAATCAAATTGCCGGACCCAAATTGTGGTTGCTAGGGGACTACCGGCATTATTGATACAGAGTAGAATGCAAAAGCATTATCTTCACATGCACTTCAATGTAATAATATCGTAGATGTCACTTATATGTTATGTATATTTTGACCCAGCCAGATTACAAGGCAGCCTAGGGGGGTTGTGAAGGACAGAATCCACATTTCCTAAAGGAATTATATTTGTCATATTTTAGAGCAAGGTTGTAGCTAGGCATAGGCATTGTGTTGAACAACAGGCACAACACTTTTTCCAATTTAAAAAATAAGTAAGGTGTCATTTTTTTTATGTTTCCTGCTGTTGCCTGGGAATAGGAGAAAAGTGAGCAAAAAATAAGCAATAAGGATATATAAAAGGAAGAATGTTGGGAAATATTTAAGAGAGATAGAGTACCTATGTTTAGGCAGAAAAGGGGTATTGGAGGAGAAGAAAAAGAGAGAGCACGTTTAGAATATGAATAGTTTCAAATCTCTATATCTGTGGACAATCCCTGTTTCGGAAATCCAAAATTCTTCATGTTTGGGGTTTTTTCAATTTCAAACTCTGACAACACCTTGAAATGGTATTATTGAGAAAATAGGGCAACGTGGACTGCCTGTCTTCTCACTTCTCCAGTGTAGCATATCTTACCAACCCATCTTTATCTCCTCATCTTCTATCACTTTCCTTTCTCATCTCAGTCACCATCACTGTGACCTCCACGGGATATCTCACTGGCTTTCTTGCTCCTTGTCTTCCGAAGGCCTGCTGTTTCCTCCCTTTCCTCCTTTTAGCCACCATTATCATTGAAATCCAAGATGATTGTCACCCACATGATGCTCGTCACCCAAATGAGCAGAGATTAACACCAAGATTAAAATTAGACTAACAGTCAAGAAGCAAACAACACTCAAGGAACTGCCCAGCAACCGAACAGTAAACAGCCCAAACAAAGAGCCATTAAGATCACTCCCACCAATACTGACAGGCCAAGTCACTAGGATATAAAATGAGAACAAACCCCACTCCCTACTAGCACTGGTGATGTTGCCTAATTTGGTAAGGAAACATCTGCAAGAAAACAACCCAAGCTCAGAGAGCACCAAAGACCCATCATTGACATCCAGGCATGATGTATTCTACTAGGATGCTTGACCCCAAACTTCCCAGCATCTTCCCTTTCTCACCTCAATCATTATTAGCACCACTGTCAATTGATCCAGCATGTCATGCCTCAAGGCTGACCCATTCCCAGTTTTCTCATTAAGCTCCCCACTCCTTCCCACAACATTCAGTACCATAGATCCCAGCCAACCCGCCAGTCCATCCCTTGATATGCCCAAGGCCTTTTCTGCTCTACTTCCTTGCAGCCAGCCAGACTCAGGCCATCAGTGACCTTGGCTTTATTCTACTGCCCAGCTAGTGCTTCTGGAACAAAATAAACTTCAATATGTGTTATTAAGTAACTTAGAATTTTAATTTTTATATTCACAAGCAAGTGAACTGAAATATTTTTGTGGAAATATTGTTATAGGTCTAAATTAGCATGGGAGTATAATTCCTAGTAAACAGAATGCATTTTAAAGAACTTTTTCCTTTATGAAACAGGAATTCTTGGCCCTGCAAAAAGAGACGCATGGTTACAGTTAAGAGCAGAGATTGAAGCTCTCACTGACTCCTGGCTGACCAATGCACTTAAATCATTATCAATTATTAGTACAAGGTGAGTACAAATGTAATTTAATCTTTTTTTTTGCTATATTGCGGAAGCAAAGCAATATTAAAGGCAAGAACAGAAAGCAAGATGCTTGTAGGCATTCAATTTTTTGCAGATATGTTCTGCAAACCCATTAGGCTTCCTGCATTTTTGTCTTGGCATTTTTAAATTCCTGTTTTAATCAAAATGAAATGGATGATAAAATGCTAGCAGACAGTATTCTCTTTGTTAGCAGGATTGCCTCCAGGGGCCTTCGGCGCTCTAAGCATTTAAAAATAGAGGATTACTGCAATATCATACTTGGTGTGAAAATATGGCTGCCACTTGAAAATAGATTAGGGTGAGCAGAGTGGTTAGAGAGAAAGTGGTGACTATTTTACTGACTCACTGCACTCAACACTGAAGGCATTTGGTAATAATAGTATTCCAAATGCATCTCCTGACCACCCCCTTATATAATGCAAAGGTGATGTTGTAAATGCAACATTAGGTATTGAGGTTGTCCCCAATCTACAACCATTTGTTCATCGACCATTCAGAGTTACAGTGGCAGTGAACAAATGATGGTTACAACTATTCCTCGGAGTTCCAGTCATCTCAACACCCCAGCAAATATGTGATTATGATCCAGAGCCTTGGCAAGTAGCTCATATTTCTCACTGGTTGCAATGCCTGATTGCTATTTGCAACCTTCCCTATTGGCTTGCCCGGAAAGTAAATTGGGAAACCAGCAGGAAAGATCTCACATCACTGGGATAGACTTTCACCACCTGGCATGCCTTCTCCCAATCGCTCTGCACTTGCTTGTGTTGTGCCTCTCACACACAACCTCATGCACTTTCCACAACCTGCACTACATATAGTCTCCCGTACATGCAGCTTTGGGGTCCCCTCCCAACTGCATCACTTAGCAATGGAGATTCTGGTCCCAATTGCTGAAGTAAGTCAAGGAATACTGTATAGGGAACTGCTTTACAGCAAGCGAGACTATTCACCATCTAGCTATCATACTCTATAAATTGTATAGCCTGTAAAATTATATTGATTTCTTTGTAAGTTCAAAAAATGATAAACGAAAGTAATAAAAATGATATCTCAGACAAAAAGTCTGTTTTTCATTCATAAAGTAGTATAATCTATGAATTTAGAAACTTAGTTGAAGGTGTGTATATATGGATTATTACAATCATGAAATTTGCAATGTACAGAATATTGTAATATTACTGTAGTAATAATTGAAGTACTAATTGATGGCTGATCTATAGCTAATTTGTTTTATCATTGTGCAGATGTATACTCTGTCTTTCTCTATAGGAGTAACTGTGTGAATGTCTTGGTAACAACAACTCAACTTGTACCAGCCCTAGCAAAAGTGCTTCTGTATAGTTTAGGAGGTGTTTTTCCTATTGAAAATATTTACAGTGCAACTAAAATAGGTACGTATCTCAATTCCTTTCAATTTACATAGTTTGCTCGTGGTTTCCAAACATCATCTAATCTACTAACAGCACTTTAGTTCAGTTAAGGAACGTCTTCACTTGTAAAGAATTGTATGTAAAAACTATACTTAAAGAGTCAGATAACTAGAGGGATATTCCTAGTTTTACACACACACACACACACACACACACACACACACACACACACTTTTAGGTGAACCGACCTTTCTATTATCCTTAGTAGGACTATTCAAGCATTTGAAAGAGGTACTTTATAAGCATGTATTTCTCTAATCATTAAAATAGGCTCTCTTTTTCTGCGAGGCACAACTGTTTCTGAAGCAAAGTGACTGCATGCTTGAATGCCTTTCAAAGCAACTGTACAAATATACAGCTGCTTTGATAATTTGAAGAGAGATGTTTTGTTCATACACCTGCATATTGTGGTATACCTTTTTTAAATACCATGCATGCTTCATTGACTCACAACATCCTTATTCAGAAACAATCCACTCTCTCCAAGTATGGAGTATTTATTGAACTTGAAAATGCTGGAATTGTTTATTTGAAAATAAAAAGGCTGTGTAGCTTTTGAGATACCCAGTTTGAGGGTTAGGTGACTACCTGTCTGTTTATGTCCGGAGGAATAAAAGATTGGGTGCTTTGTTAAGGTTCTTACAGGATACCTTATGTATTGTCTTAGAATACCAAATTTTAGCTTAATTGCGTTTCCATTGAGTTGTAGCAGAAAATAAATTAAAAAGGCACCAATATTATGAAAAGCTTGTCTAGTGTATTAATTTTTTTGCATATGTATCCCTTAGCCTTTTTAGAGATCACTGTGATATTTCTTTTTTGAGAGCTCAAATAAACAGTGCATTATTTTTCAGGAAAAGAAAGCTGTTTTGAGCGTGTAGTGTCCAGGTTTGGCACTAACATAACTTATGTTGTGATTGGAGATGGCCAAGATGAAGAGCATGCAGCTAACCAGGTAACTTCTCTCTGAACTCTTATCTCATTTATCTTCCAGGAAAAGAAAGTTGCTTTGAACGAATAATGCAAAGGTTTGGCAGAAAAGTAGTATATGTTGTAATTGGGGATGGTGTAGAAGAAGAACAGGCAGCAAAAAAGGTAACTTGTTTCATGAAATGTTGGTGTGTTCTATAGATATTTATGCAAGCTTATTTTGTTTGCATTTCTGTTAGTATGGCACATCGTCAAAATATTTGAGTAACATATGCCAAAATCATAATATATTTTATGAAATTGATTAAAATTTAAATTGATTTCATTCTCAAGCTAGGCACAATGTCCATGGAGATTCTCAGTCATCCAGGTCATGAGTGTCCCAAAGGCGCTTTTTCAAGAGGCATCTGGACTTTCTTGTTTTTCTTTGAAGACATTGATGAGAAACAAAACGTCTTCTAAGAAAAACAGGAAAGTCCAGTTGCCTCTTGAAGAAGCACCTTTGGGAGAGACAGGCACAACTTCATCTATTCCTCGTTTACATTTAGAGAACTGTGATTTCTATTAAATTGAACATTAAATCTTTGAACACTTTGCGTTCAGGGTAGAACAGTCATATAGAAGATTTCAGCGCTATGTACTTGATTATTAAATTAATTAAAATGCAATCATACAAGTGCCAAGTAAACATTATCCTTAAAGAAATCTAGCAGGAAATCTACTGTACTTCAACACATTTCAGATTTCAGAATAAATATAAGCAAAGTGGAGAAAGTATATGCATTCAAAAATATCTGAACCATGAGTGCCCCAAGCTTTTGGTTTGCGTGGGCCATACTGAATAAAGAGAGCTTGTCTTATTATACCACATATAAGATATATAGTTAATGTTTATCAGTCTCATAATAATGTTAAAAGTTTACGATCTTGTGGGCCCGTATATTCCTAGCTATCCAGGGTTGTGGGTTAGACACACATCTGATATAGAACAATCTTTGAGCTGGAAAATATAAAGAAAATTTTATATAAATATAAAGAGATATTTCCTGGTTTTCTTTTAGCAGCTTTAGTTGCAGTCAAGTGCTGATTCCAAATGGTTGCCTTATACATGCAATACAGTGTCTGCTAGCCTATTCAGAAAACTGGATGGTTCATTATTTTAATGTTGGCATGCTTCCCTCTAACTGTACCTATTGTGTGCATGAACAATTGTAGATTTTTTTTAAAAAAGAAGGCAAATTCTTCAAATAGATCTGCAGTCAGTAATAAATAATTATAAAAATGCATGTCACACATACTCACGACTTTTTGCAGTGTTTTTTAAATTGCAGAAAATGGGTATTCCTCAATTTGGAGGTATATTCTGGGCAATCACTATTCAGAGAGAAAGAAATGTGCTGCATTATAAAGGTTAAACTGAAAGCAAGCACTAGAATTAAATGTGTGGTATGTTCATTTACCTGCTTATTGTCAGGTATTGTACATTCTGAAGAATTAATTCCCCCAGTATTATACAAAATATATTTTGTAATGAAAATTATCACATACTTGATTGCTACTAAATTTACTTTTTTGAAATATAAACAATATTATTCTTAATATACACTTGGTAAATAAAGTTGGAGTAACAGTTTGGTATAGTAGTTAAGGCATCAACTGGGGGACCTTGAGTTCTAGTCCTGCCTGAGGCACAAAACCAGCTGGGTGACTTTGGACCAGTCGTTTTCTCTCAGCCCTAGGAAGGAGACAATGGCAAACCACTTCTTCCAAGAATACTACAAGGACTGGTCTAAGCAGTCACTGAGAATCAGATATGATTGAACAGAATAAAAAAAAAGTTGAGTTTATTAAGGTGCTTATGCAGCTCTTTTGTATATATTTTTTCAGATCTATTTGGACATTTGCTTTGTTTTATTTCTTGTCTGTGTCTTACTAATTAAAATCAGGACATAATATATCAAAAGAAAATATGTGATGTGTTTGATATATTGTTCATTCTTCTTGCCTTCTCTCCTAACTAATGCAGCATAACATGCCTTTCTGGAGAATATCTAGTCACTCTGACCTCCTGGCTCTACACCAAGCGCTGGAATTAGAGTATTTGTAACTTTTTTATACATATTTCAAAGTACACTGATTTTTTTTTACTTTGGATATGTTGCCTCTGGCTTTACACATATTATCGTCTTAAAAAAGAAGAGCAATATATGGATTCCATTGCGAAGAGTTCAGATCACTGAATGGAGACACACGTTTTAAATACGACATAAGAATTCTCTACATGGTCTTATATATTCAGCATTTTGATGATTAAAGGACTAGAAAAATGGTTGCTGGTACACACCAAATGAGCCCCAGCCAGAGTGAACAAAGTTTGCAATAGACAAGGAGAAGGAGAAGAATGAATGCGTTTTGTGAATGACAAGGGTGGTATTCAACAACATTCCTCGGTATGGGATATATCCTCAGCACGGAGGTTTGAATCAAGCTTTAGGCTACCTACCTGACCCAAAAAATTGGGATGCACTTGGACTATACAATGACAGTCCTGTCTCAATCTGTAATAGATGTAAATTATTAATGAAAATAATTTACTGTGACATTAGCAGCTGACTTTGGAAGTGGATGCAATTTATTATATTGTTTTGTTTTGGAGGTGTGTGGGAAGTGGGTATATAATAATAATTGTCTCTTTTGTAAACTTGGCAGACAGAATGTGCATAATGATGTGTTGTGCCTTAAATGACAAGATCTTGTTTGTGTGTTACAGTGTAACATTGGTTTAAAATTATGTAGATAAAAAGATAAATCTTTGTGATAATTTTTGACATGACCAAATTTCAAATTCAATTAATCAGTACTGCATAAAGGCAGTTTAAGTGTTTGTGGCAGTAAGAGAAAAAATATAACTGAAAGTTAGTGTTTTTATTTAGATTCTTAATAATTCCACTGATTGTATGCAAATATTTTTTTTAGAAAAATGTCAAAAAGTTGAAATATTTGGTACTGTGGGAAAATAGTTAACATGACAAATTATTTGTCAATTTTCCTTAATTTTTGTGTTGAAAAAAGAGAATTATACACATGAATGGATAACTTGTGCTGCAATGAGTTTAATTTATGGTATATGTGTAAAAAAAAACACAGCAGGTTACTCTTACCTATTGATCTGGTATTAAATTATCATGTATATTTAACATTCAGTAAGGTAGATATAAACATAGCTGAATGTGATCCAATGAAATTTTAAGAAAAAGAAAAAAGATAAATCAAAAAAGAAAAGGGATTGCTAGTTATTTGTGCAACAAGAAATGCAGTAGACAAACCAAAAGATTACGAGTTGAACAATAATATTCTCCTAAAATTGTCAAGTAAAGAAAAATGTAGTGTATAAATTGCCCATTATGTGATCCAGTCAAAAAGATCCTTTCAGTTCATGAGTTTCTACCAGTACGTAAATTTTTCATAACTGATTTTGTAGCTGTAGGTCAGCATGAATCTCAGTGCAATGCTCTTTTTTCTAGTTTTTCCCATGCATAATGACTGCTTACATTTATTTGCAGCAATGGTTTTTCTAACATTGCACTATATTATGGGTTCTTGAATAAATCAAAGTTGGTTTGATTCATACAATATATGAAGCTAAAATCAAACAATCATGGCTTATTTGAATGTGTAAATTTAGCCCTGCAGATTATTTTGATTGCTGCATAATAGTGTGCAAGTCATTTGTTACAAAACAGTTATTTTGATTGTTTGCAAAATAGTGTGCAAGTCATTGTTACAAAAGAGGTGGGGAGCATAGGTTACCCCGTTTGTGGCAACATCCCATTTTAGAATCCCCCTCTCCAAGAATTTAAACAAGATGTGACTTTGATGTGGACAACAAGAGTACTTTTGTTCCTTCTAACTTTTAAGGACTTCTAACATGAGGTAGATAGTTGTTAAGTCCACTATGTTTATTCTAATGTTCTGTTTTACTGCTTTTATTTTTAAAATCTATTTTGTGATCTTTTCCTTTTAACTGCCTTGTACACCTTTCTTAAGGCCAGATTCTCTCCTCTACAATTGCCACATTTCAAGTCAATAATTCTATGAGTTTTCTAGTGATGAATAACCTGGGGGCAAGCTGTGTGAATAGGAGGGAAAATAATAAGACGGGATACTATTTAGGAGCAGAGTAGCGGCCTCCTGGTGTAATTAATGGCTGTTGCAGTTATGCTTTGCACGCGTGGCTGAGGGCCAGTTGGATATGGGACAAAGAGAATGGGTTTCCCAGTTTGTTCGCTGTGATAGCAAATCAAGTGGGGAAAAAATACCATAAGAGTTTAGAAAATCTGAAGCACTTTGAGCATAGATAGAAAATGAAGAAAAACAAAACTGAGAATCTGCAAGATGAATTGGCACTTTGTTACCACATTTTTCTGTAACCATTTGCCTGATAGGACAGTGAATCTCTATACAAGTAGTTCTTAAATACAAATCACAATTAGGTCTGGTGGCAACTCTGAATCTAAGCAACTTGGTTGTAGACTGAAACACATATGATTGTGCCCAACTTACGAATGAACTGCAGCCATTAAGCAAGTCCCCACAAACATTAAGTGTGACAATGACTGGAATCTATTGGCACATTTTCTATCAACATGTTTTATTGAAAAGCATAGGCTTCTGTAAGCTTGGGCATTTTGAG
>JANHFO010006933.1:10830-20900 GCA_032468095.1 Pareas carinatus
CTGAGTCCTTCGGGAGAAGGGCGGGGTATAAATAAAATTTTATTTATTTATTATTATTATTTATGTCTGATGCTATCATATAATACCTGAGTTAAGGGTGGTCAAATCTTCAAATGTGGAAAGAATGCACCATTTAAACAAAGCCTCTTCTAAACTGCTTTAAAAGAAGTTGAATTTTACTGAATGGGATGGCATTCTCTTACCACTGATTCTAGCACAGTGATGGCGAACCTATGAAAAGTGACATGCCACAATATTTTGGGTAACACAACCAACATTCATGACCTCCTGACAACTATTCTTGAAAGCACAGCTCATTCTCATGATACCTTTGAAGCTGTGGAGGCTGCACAAGAATGGGGCGGCCTCTGGAACCACTGAAAATTGCATGAGATTGGGGTGTGCTTTCATGCAGTTTTGGGTGGCTGTAGAGGCTGTGGAAGAGCCTTCTCCAAAGATGTTTCAACAACGGGGACCTTGTGCAACCCAGAGCAACCATAGGGGTCCAGAGCAGGCCATAGAGGCCTGTCAACAGAAAGAGAACACTGCATTAAGGTAAGTGGCACAAAGCAGATCTTGGGGAGCACTGGGTTGTGGGGACAATTGTGCTGTTCCCCAAGGCTTGTGTGTCTTGGGGAACAAGTGTGAGGCATTCTTTTTGAGGAGCTGCAGTTGCACAATGGTTGAAGTTGAGGTTTTAGCCTTCAGACGCAACCTCTGTGCTGCCACTGAATGGCCTTGAAGGGATGGGGGGGGGGATCAAGTCAGGCATTTTATGAATTTTTTACAAGCTGAGTCCCAAAATCACTGCTCTAGCATAACTCTAATTTTTAAAAGGCAGAAATAAAGCATTTGTACATCTGCATGTAAAATGTCCCAGTGCATGGTGAAAAGTTACAATATAGTACGATATCTAACCTCTCAGCAGTTCAAAAACATTTAAAAATGAAAATGGTGCTTAGAAGTTGGTGAACAAAGCTAAATATGTAGCTGTGGATCCTTTCCCTCAATAAATGAATGAAAAAGTATACTGTTTTTAATTCATTTGTTTTGCTAGGTTCCTTACCTCTAATTTTAGGACTTGTGTAAAGAACATATTTTCGGTCATAATAATGCAAAAATTCAAAATGTTCACAAAATTTTAAGCACTACTGTACTTTGTGTATATTTGATATTTTATACATTTAGATTTATTTCAAAGATTATTCTCTTTTAAGCTGCTAGCTTCCCTTTACTAACTTGATAAATAAAAAATTGCATCCATAAATAAAGTTTATGTTTTGAGAAGTCCTGTCTGTTACATTGATTTCTATATTTCTTTCTAGTATCTCCCTAAGTGCAAGCAAAAGAATTTCTTTTAAGGAGTATAGTTACGTTTAGGACTAGACTTTATCAGAAATACTTCAATCAATGTATACATTCTAATTTTATTTTTTTGAAAACAGTTTGTTGAGAATGGCACTTGAAAATCTGCTTTATTTTCTATAAATTTCCCCATTTGAATTGTTATGTCATGGATACACTCCAGTAAATGTTAAACACTTTTATGAACCCTGAGCTGAATCACAAAATCTAAACTATAAATTATGGAGTGGTCGTATCTACAATAAATAGCAGTAGAGCAAGCATTAAAATTTTTTTAAATTCTTACAAAACAATTTTCACAAACTAGCACCTAGAACCTGAAGTTAACATGTAAATTATTAAACTTTCATGACATCTAGCTTGAAAAGAATTTATTCCATTGTTTCATAATGTACATTTGTATACTGCCATCTGTTCCCTATTAACTCAAATAATAAAATTGTCCTTTTAAATAAGCTTACTGTATATGCAAAGTGTGCATTAGGGGCATGGACTGTATATATTGGAAGCTACTAAGATAAGATGAACTTCTTGTTATTCAGCTTACTGTAAATATTTACTTAAAATAAACAGCAAATGTATCCTACATACACTCTTGGCTACTTAAGCAAATATGTAATAGTTTATATGGAATCGAGAAGAATGTGGCCCAATTTCATGTCAATTTCACTTTATAAGTGAAAGATATACATACACTCATTTCCCAAAGTTCAATATTTCTTCACCTATTGTAAGTTGTACTAATAGTATGAGAAACTTCAGACAATATGAAAATGAGCAAAAATGTTATACATATGCACAAAAATGGTCTATTCTGCATTAGATATGACTCAAACAACTTTAACAGATACAAATTTAGTTCCCATTATAGTCAGCCATGAAGTCATTGAATCCTGAGCAAATCTGAGACCAGTTTAGATTCATATTTAATCACTTGATCATTCAGTTATATGTGATTATAAACTACCAAGAAAGTTCTAGTCTATCAAAGTAATATGTTGAATCCAACACAATCAGATGCAATCCAATAAAATCAATGTCATGATAAATTCAACTCCTACTATTACTCTAAGACTACGTCTTGATTCAATCAATTAATTAAACTATCTGCATTCATTATCAATCAATAAGACTTTACAAATGTACACGGGAATTAGCCTTCTAAATGCCCATATTATAGATAGCCCTATTCTTTCTGACACTGATATAGACTAAATTTAATGTGATACTTGAAAGGGAACAAACAAGTCCTTGGATTACACACAGCTGGATAACAGGGAAAAAAGCATTGTTAAACTCTTCTTCAGGCAAAGTATGTTACAGGCAACCTCGAGATTCACACAGTATGTCAAAATTTCAACACTGAGGTTTATGAGTGGAGTTGGAAGTAACACAGCACAATTGAGTAGATAGAAAATATATTAACTAATAATATAAATGAAGAAAGGAGAATGATCTGAGGATAACATTAAAAGAATGCAGAGGAATGAGTTCAGAGAAGGCTACATTACACTTTTTAAAAAAATTAAACAATTCTGCCTAATATCTAACACTAAACTGTAACCACAAATCATTCATAGTTATCAAATTAAAAGTTAGCAGTTTATCTCAAAGATTCCACTGATGTCACAAGAACAAGAAACAATTACCTATATAAAACTAGTCATTTATTCTATGCTATATTTCCCAATTCCAGGGGATGAAATAAGTAGCTTGCTTGGTAGAATATGGTCCACAACAAAAAGAGAAACAGAAGTCAAATACTTGTAATATACTTATCTCTGAAAACTTACCATGGAGCATAAAACTTAATAAAAGTGATCCCATTAGCCACTTCTGTATCAAAATCCTTTTCAGACAGTGAAACAACTTGGCCCTAACAAAAGAAATAAAGATTAGAGTCAAATTGCCTTACCTAGGATCCTAATTATAAGCCCTTTATTGTGGATATGCAACACTGGCAGCTCCAGCAACAGCATAATCCAAAGGGAAATATAATGTTCTGGAGTTTTCTGAACATTCTGATCCCACACTGGCACATTCTTCTAAAGTCAAAGTGATGCAACATCTTTCCTGTTTTATATCCACTGTTGTTAAAACTGTGTGACAGGTAAACAGATGTTGAAATGAACTGAATTTAAAGTTACGGAAATACTATTGATTGTTTTTTTACTATTTTTGGTCCAGTGATCTCTTGGTTTTCCCATGGTTCTTCTTTTCGGACAGTCTTGTTTATTGTTATCCCGTCTGACCTGTCCATTTGTACCCTGTCACCTTGCTGGGTCACATACTAAGACAGAAAATGCTTCTGAGTATCTCAACCTGGCAACAGCATATGATGTCACAAAGATAATGACTGAGTTTAAAAAAAAGCAGAGAGGTTTTAATTCACTGCCATCCAACAGGATGTAAACATACTACACTTAAATATACAGGCCATATATGAGTAGCCAAACAAAGTGAAAATAAGGAACTAATTGAGTTTTGTAAATACAGGCATATTTATTTATTTATTAAATGTATATACCGCCCCTCTCCAAAGAGTCAGGGCAGCTCACAATAAATTAAAAAAAAACCTTTCTAAAACATTTAAAAGTTAAAAAACATTATATACCTGAAAACACATTCACACCATTTATGGCCAGATCTCGCCAGATCGCAAAGTGGGATCAGCGGCCCCAGGCCTGCCGGAAAAGCCAGGTCTTCACCGCTTTTTGGAAGGCCAATAAGGTGGGGGTGGTCCGGACCTCAGGAAGTAACTGGTTCCAGAGAGCTGGGGCAGCCACAGACAAGGCCCTTCCCCACGGGTCCGCCAGCCAGCACTGTTTAGCTGACGGGACCCGGAGGAGACCAACTCTGTGGGCTCTAACCGGTCGCAGGAAGCTATGCGGTAGAAGGCGGCCTCCAAGATAGCCTGGCCCCGAGCCATGAAGCGCTTTAAAGGTAATAACCAACACCTTGAACTGTGCCCGGAGACCAATAAGGAGCCAGTGCAGCTCGCGGAGAATTGGTGTAATGTGGGTGTATCTAGACACACCTACAACCACTTGCACTGCTGCATTCTGGATCAGCTGCAGTCTTCGAACACTTTTCAAGGGTAGCCCCATGTAGAGCACGTTGCAGTACTCTAACCGTGAGGTGACAAGGGCATGAGTGACTGTGAGGACGCTTCCTGATTCAAATAGGGTCGCAATTGGTGCACTAGGCAAACCTGTGCAAAGGTCCCCCTAGCCACCGCTGTCAGATGTTGCTCTAATCTTAGGTGTGAATCTAGGAGGACACCCAAATTGCGAACCCATTCTGCGGGGACAATTTCTCTCCCTCCCAGAACCAAAGATGGACAATCAACATAGTTTTTAGGTTAAGTCTGAGCCTGCTGATTCATATATTTGAAATATGGCCAGCACCCTGGCCAAAAGAAAATAATTTTTAGTGAGAGGGAGGAAAAAAATCTGTTTAATGCAAGAACTTCCAAAGACTTACCTCATGAGTTACTTCTCTAGGTGCTTTGGTGGGTTTAACATCATTTATGGCTTCTTTGGGACCTTTTAACTGAGATTCAATATATTCTTTCAAAGAATCTAAATCTCTCTTTCCTTTGTATTGGTCAACCTAAAATCAAACCAAAATTATTACTAGCTCAGCAAACTTTTCTAATGCCCGATTATGTTAAATAGTTATTGCAGGATACAATTATTTTACCAATGGCTTTGATTTACTTGGATTGCTAGCTTAATTATTTTTAAAAACCTTGAAAATCTGAATGTGTTTAGACTACGATTCTTTGCTGAACAACACTTGAGGGAGTCATACTGAAATCAGAATTTGGTTTAATTAGGCCTAAACAGACGTTAGGCAAATCAATTTTGACTGCAGTTATACATGCAGAATTTATTTTTGACTGCAGTTATACATGAGCAAAAGGAAGAGTTTCTACTCCTAGGAAAAGACATCTGAAATGGCAGAAGGAGAAAACAGTGCCAGGAAATAAAAGAAATGGCTTAAACTAAAGAATACATTCAACAGATTAAACAATCTCACTATTAGACCTTTATGAGGAAAAGATCTCATTATTCCAATGAGACTTCTTCATTTACACCTTGCCTGAAGGTTATCATGACCATCTTTTATCTTCCTAGTGAAATCCAGAGCCCCGAAATGATTGCTTTTGTAAATTCAGCATAAATAAGATTGGAACTCTTACAACAAAGTTTATCTTTGTCAAACATGCTTATGCGGTATGATTCAATAAATATAAAGATTTAACTTCAACAACTAGAGTGCCAGGTTTTCATAATCACATCTGAGATAGGCCTGAAGATAATATAGTCCAAGCAATCATGTTAACAGTAAACCTGCAATTTCACAAACAAGCCCTATTCACAATATTCTTACCTTTCTTCCATCTCTGAACCACAGGAGAGTTGGGTAACCTCGCACCTGATTTTGTGCGCAGATTGTTGCATGTTGTGTGCAGTCCACCTAGGGATTCAATATTTTTCTTTAATCCATAAACCCCAAGATTATTGTGTACATTTATACAGTAAGTACATCTCTAATAGCTGTTTTAAAATGTTTAAGTTCATACACTGAAATGTACAAAAGGAGCAATTATCAAATGGATGTACTGTAAATTAAAGTGAATTATGTAGGAATATTGTTTAAATAAAATATCGTATTTTTCGCACCATAAGACGCATTTTCCCCCCCAAAAAAAGGGGAGGGAAAGCGTATGTGTCTTATGGAGCGAATACTCCCAAAAAGCGTGGGAGATCACTCCGTGGGATGCCGGGAAAGCTCCAATATAGCCTGCAGGGCGATCCTTTGGCTTTGGAGTGTCCCGCGGAGCGATCTCCCTGCACCCGGAAATCGCTCTGCGGGATGCTCCAAAACCGAAGAATCGCCCAGCAGTCTTAATTGGAGCATTTCCAGCACCCCGCGGGTACGCGGAAATCTTCTCCGCAGGGTGCCAGGAACGCTCCAATTCAGCCTGCAGGGCGATCCTTCGGCTTTGGAGCGTCCCGCAGAGCAATTTTGGGGTGCACGGAGATCACTCCGCGGGACGCTCCAAAGCCAAAGGATCTCTCTGCAGACTGAATTGGCGCTTTCCCAGCGTCCCGGGCCTTATGGTCCGGAGCGCCTTATGGTGCGAAAAATACGGTAGTTACTTCATTTTCTATGCTGCTTTGATGGTTATAGTGAAGGATTACTGCAAAGAGGCTTCCTGTCCTTACAGATCACAACTTTGTATACACACTTTTTAAATGGCTGATAAAAAAATGCTCTGCTTCTTCCTCTTTGTATATTTCAGTACTAGTTTCAGAACTAGAATTAGAACTAGAACTCAGCTTTTGAAGTAATGACTAAAATCTGTAACCATTATCACACAAACATACATCTTTCTTGGCAATTTCAAGTATGGATAGCTGTATAAACAAAGACAATCAAAGATCTCATGTGGCACCCAATAAAATATGGCTACTTTCTTTCCTACTCCTTGAGGAAGCAAGAAAATAATCAATAACCTCTTCCTCTACTAAGAGGCCACTCAATATAATGGTTTAAATGAAATCTTCTCCCTCTTTTATTTAGAGCCTAAATGAGGAATTATGATTCCACTGTAATGGAAATTCCATAAAAAAGAATCTGAAATCGAGGAAGAAAAAAAGAAGTATCTTCTGACTTGTAAAAAGATTCATATACGAATAAGTGAAAATGTATATTATAGAGTGTTGGCTTGTAATTTTTATGTTAGTCAATTAATCTCTTGATAATACATAGATACCTTTCCTATATCTGTTTTATTTGTGCTCTGTTTCCTGAATTAACTCAGAAATACCTAAATATTTTTTCTTTGACAGAATTCACACATTGTACTAAGCCATAACTTTTAATCATGGTTTATTAAAGCTACATTATGCTTGTATATATTATAAGAAAAGTAATAATGTATATGTGGGTCAAACATATAGGGGAGCCCTTACAAAGAAATACAAAGTTTGATTAAACAAGCCAACCTATAAATTCATTGCATTCCATTCCACTTCAGGCTATCACATGACATACTTTATCTTTGCTGAAGCACCAGTAATTCCAATAGAATGCCTATAAGACATTTGCCAACTCAATATTGCTTAAAGTCATTCCTGCTCCTGAAATAAATATACTGGCATTAGATTCGATTCACTAAAAATTCTCTAAACACCAGCAGTTTCAAGAAAAATCTATTGTCTGATTTATGTAGCCATGCCTAATTTTGCCCCAAATATATCTAAATCAGCTTTGCAAAGTCACAGTGTAATGTATCTATTTCAGATTTCTTTTTCAATAGCTAAGCTTCCCGATGCTATAGACTAGTTTTTTTTAAGAAGGTGGTATGCCATAAAACAAAGTATCACCTTCTAGCATAATCTACTTTTCCATGAATGTTTTTGGCTCATATAAACCTTCCAGAAATATTTAGATTTCAATGATTGCTGCCTACTGTTCTGTATACATGAAATTCCCTGATCAGAACAAAAGACATAAAGCTGTAGACAGCATCATAGGATATTACAGAGCAGCATTCTGATAAACAGTTGGTTTGAGTCTTGCTCCATTTATTACGGAAGACAGTTTGGGAACAAGCAAATCTCTTTCCATTAGAAGTGTTTGTAAAGGGACCTCTGTAAAATTCCAAATTTATCTACTGAACAAAAAGACTGCATATATTTGATTTAGATATTGTACTACCAGGGAGAAGGTAATAACAACTTTAGAGTTGTTTCTTGGCCCAATATTTAATTGATACAATAAATATACAGAGGGTCCTCAATACAACGACATTCAACTTCTGCCTCCAAAAAAATGTAGCCCACCCACCCAATAGTTAATATAATTATGCATATCACTGCTTTTAAAAATCTGTGAATGAATTATTCTGATTTAAAAACAAAAACAAAAACCCAAGGTCTGTTGTAATTACCAATCTTTTCTTTGCTCTTAGATGTCCTGTTGAGTAACTTCCAGAACAGTTCCAGACAGCCCGACTTCAGTGGAATGATTAGAATCATTTTGCAATTGGTACATTATTGCTAAATCTATTATAGTCACAAAGCTATGCATGCATTATTGATAACTTTTTAAAAGCTTTGTATGTAAAACCTCACCATTAGATGATCGTTTACAATCATTAGCTCAACATATTTCGTTTCATCTTCAACGCCAGGTAGATTCAGTTGGACCTACAGAAAGAGGAAGATGCTGTATACATTTAAAACAGCCAGCAACAAACACCTGATTCTAGACTAATCAGAGCTGATGTCTTTCCTTCATTGCACTTAAAAAATAATTAATGATAACAAATTATCAAAAGAATATGTCAGAATTTCTAACATTTCAATAACAGGAAAATTTTAGCAATCTAGTTCTAATATAAGCTTAGAAGAAATATACCGGATAAATTTTATATTGATGTATAAACACTACTAGACTTAAGTGGGCAGCATATAGATTTAATAAATAAACAAATACAGTTAATAATACATTTTCAAAATACGATCTGATAGATTCTTTTAAAATCCATCCTTTTAATGGAATTCCTATAGCCTTTCACTTTATTAGTGAATTCCTCTATATATTAAATGCATGCAAAGCCAAATATTTCATGAATGGGCGATATATATATTTTGTTTTTCTCACTTTAAAAAATTTACATCACAGCATGCCTATTCCGTACGATGTTATTTTCTCACAGGTTTTATATACGTATTCAATAATGCCCAGAAGAATAGCCCCAAATGCAGAGCGCAGGGATACCAAAGAATATTCTATGCTTGGTTCAACACTTAGGCAAATAGTATCAATTGACCTCATTTGCTTTTCTATTTCTTTTTTAAAATGCAAATGTTCAAAATCTCATAAACCAGTCATTTTTGAAATTGCTCTGTTCTTGACACTTTGGGCATTTATCTTTTTTAGTAAGCATTTTGTTTTTTATCTTCTTAATAGATATTATTTCTTTATATGTTAGCTCCTACAATATTAGGTGAAATTATGTGGTGACACCCATTCCTGGACAGACTATAGGCCCACAACTTAAGCCAGATGCAGGTCATGATATAAAGACACACTCACTCATCAAAATGAAGATAAAATAAATGTAGCATGATATTGAAGAGATGTGATCACTACACCAACTAATACAGAAAAGCACATTATAAAAAGCAAATATTCAGTTTGATTGCCTTGAACAGCCACTGCATTAATGGTGTAAAAAATCGTGTTTCTGTTGATTCTTTGCAGCAGGCAAAACAGAAAGGAGCGTTTCCTCCCAGCCTTTAAGGAGACTTTTCTCTTCGGACTGTTATCTATTATCAAAGAACACCATTGGATGTTCTTAGCATGAAAAAGGGGCTTATAATGGAGTTGTGAGAAAGCAGGCAAAATCATGTGTCCTGAATTTACTGAACAAGGAAGTCTGAAGAACATGCTTTTAAAAAAGATAGCAAATAGAAATGACAGAAAAAGAGGGCATACCTGCCTTTTTCTTCTTTTATATCTTGATTTCACACCAAATTTCTGTGATGTAGTATTCATGTGCCAGAATTCTAAATGGGACACACATTACAATCAGTTTAATAAATAAATAAATTAATAAATAATTTTATTTATACCCCGCCCTTCTCCCGAAGGACTCAGGGCGGCTTACAGGCATTTAAAACAGC
>JANHFO010006933.1:21000-37125 GCA_032468095.1 Pareas carinatus
TCTCCCGCAGATAGCAGCTAAAATCCTCCGCCCGACCCCCGAGCGGGTCATCCCGACTCTCTACTTGAAGGAGAGAATGGGTCACCCGGAACAGGGCGGCGGGACGGCTATCTGCAGAAGCGACTGTTGAGTGACTAATGACTGTTAAGCACTTTAAGCAGCAAAATGAACAAAGCACAAGATTGAATAAATTCCTATTTTAAATATTTTAAGAATAACGTAGAACTCAAGCAAATACACAGGGATGGTCATATTCATCTATTGTCAATATAGCGTATATATTACATTGGAAATTCATCAGTGCAACGGATGGTATTTTCACCAAAAAAACCCTGTTTTGTAGCTCCTCATCCTTAACAAGCTCATGAATTTGATGAGTGGGCTATCGAGCGATGAAAGCTGAAGCCAAAATAGGTTTGCTAGGTTTTAAGATACATTGAAACCCTTCAAATTAAAGGAAACATTAAGGAAAGGAAGGAAACATAAAGGAAACCCAAACCCTCAGAATGATTTTCTGCCTTATGTATTCTTGAACTCCCAGGCATTAGCCCTGGGAAGGCAAGGTATTTTTTCATTAACAAATGAGAGAGGTTTTTTATCTATAAACTTCTTGACCTGAACTGCCATAATGTTAGGATGAGTAGGAGACACACAGGATATTCATTAATGTAGCTATGAAAATCCAAGCTAAACTATAATCATTTTACAAGTCAATGAAAGTGCTATTTAATAAGCACACGATCTATATAGTGATGACAAATGACACTATAAAACATGACAAACCATAAGAAGCCATATCACTGATCAAACCTTGACATTAGCCCTGTCATTTAGGCATTTAGAAATCAGTAACAGGAAATTCACCTTTGGCAAGAATAGGAATTTTTCTACCACTACATGCATGCACACGTACAACATACCCTGTATGTGTAGGATGCAACCAGTGGAGAAAAGTCTCTTATCTATGAAAGCTCTCAATGCAATTTAGGATCCTGATTTCCAAGGGTTCTAATTTTCATGGAGAGCCTCTCAGAGAGAAAAGTGGTTCCAGTTTTCCCATGCGAAAGGTGAAAAAAAAAAGACTTGATTATTACAGATCAGTTTTGTGAAAGAAGAGGAAAGTCTTTTTCATAAATTGAAAATTCTGTTAGAACTGATTAAAATTTTATGGAACTAAAATATTCTCTCAGTATTTGTGCAGGAACTGACTTTTAACAGGTTAGCTTTTTATTTCAGTTCCATTCCTTAGTCTCTTTTGACCTATAAAGCCTCTTCTTTAGAAAGCCAATCATTGAATTACTATTGCAATATCAACAACTCTTCCTTTGGAAAATATGTTTTTTTCTCATTTTCTAATCCTGTGTTCAGACATGCTTTTATTTTAATAACAACAGAATAAAAATAACCAGCAATGATTTAACTACAAAATAAATGCAACAATAAGAGTATTAAAAATATACCAGATGGAAGATAATCCAAAGGAAATTCAAATAATCTGGATTTGTATACAGAGTGTAAATGAAATTCCTCCTAAAATAAAAGACATCTAAATTTAGTAAATCATTCTAAGGCTGATACTTTAGCTAGAACTATACCTTTTTATATCGAGGAAATTGCAGGTCATAATATTCTGAATATATGTGTAAAGAGACATGTAAGCACCAATTCACATACACACACTTGCATACTCATATGCAAAAATATACATTAAAGAATTATTTTTTAAACTCAATTTTATTTATGAATTCCTACAATAGAATCTATGTAAGATGTGCAAATCATATATAGATAATATAAAGAACAATCTGAGAATAATTGTATTTTAATTCTACAGTACTTACTTGAGATGTACAATTTTCTTCTGGCTCAATAAGATACGTGTGATTCCCATCATAGAACATTCCACTGTTAAAAAAAAGGCAGCTATCTGACTTGCATGTTAACATTTAACTAAGTACGTATAATAATACTACGTGTAAAAAATAATCTAATGTAAAAATGGGCTACTATTGCCCCATAATTTTTGATACTTCAACTAGTTTGGAAAGCTAATTTTACTTGCTTCCTGAGATAAACCCTGAGGAATTTCATTTCTCCTCCTCTTATGAACAGCACAACTATATGCTACCTTCCATGTTATTAATTATTTTGACCATGTCAAAATCAGAATTCTTTGCACAGAAAAGGCCCTATGAAACAATTATTAGCCATAGTATTTTTGAGTTTTAGCTCTTTATACTGGCAGTAGTAGCACCTATGATTTGCCACCAGTGGGCAGTAAAAACTGCAAGCTAGTAAAAATGTCTTAGAGTATTTACTTTTGGATAATTAGGATTTTATTTTAAAGACATGTTTATCAGCTACAATAGTTTCAAGGAAAGTTTCTTTGTAATTATCTGTAGGTCACAAGTCTGTGAAAATATAGCTATTGCAAGTCAACAAAATACAATGTCAATAATTTGAAAACTAATCCTTAGCAGTGTATGCAAATAAGATGACAATGTTTCACATCTTGATAATATACATTCTGTATATTATCCTTGTACAGAAGGACATTATACAGAAAGCATATTGTCACATACCAGAGGTTGTAGTTGAGAATTCTTGCACTAAACATTTGTTTCTAAAGGATTTACCTTGAATAAAGATGGCCATTTTAAAAATAATATCGCATCTATCAGATCAAATATGTACATAGTGCTATCAAACCAGAGCAAGTAGTTATTCCATACGTAGTAACAAAGGTTGCTAAATCTACTGTAGTTAAATTTTAGGATGACATCACCCCATTGATGATAAAATCAGTGGAGCCAATTATTTGAGAAGAGGGTTAAGCTCTCCCAAACTGGTTGTGCTCAAGCAGAGGCCAGCTTGCAATTTGTAAGAAATATTGTGTCCCCAGAATTCCGATCTTTAAGTCATTATGCTATCAAAGATCTAGGCTGGTAGTAGGACTGAAAAAGACCATAGCAGTTCTATCCTTTTTCAGTTTTTGTACTTTCTAAACATCAACACCTCTGGATTTGATAGAGCCCAGAAATGCCAAATGCTTCCTGCATAATAAGAATGAAGTTCAGCTCCATACTTGGTTATTCAAAGCAGGAGAGGCTATAAGTAAAAGAAGAAATTACAGACAGTGCTTGGTTTACAATGGCAATTGGGAATAAAATTGCCATCACTGGTAATAAAGCAAGTTATCATGTGACCTCACTGCTTAGTGATGGCAATTTGAGCACTCCTGGTTTCCATTGTTAAATGAATCATCATAGGTCAATAAGTGAGAACATCATATGGTTGCCATTTGCCACATCCTGCCAACTTCCTGATTCCCTTTGCTCGTTGAAAGCCAGCAAAGAAGGTCGCAAATGGTGATCATATAACCACAGAGACACTGTGACAGTCATAAGTCTGAGAACCAGTTGTGAGTACCACTTGTTCTGCATGGTCACATATTTGAACAATTGGTGGTCATAAATTGAGAACTACCTGTAGAGTTGTGAGGCCAACCTGACGGACAACATCTGATCTCAGGAAGGTGTTCAGATTTGTGTGTATAGGTTCGGTGGAATTAGAATTAGAAAAGTATTCATGAGGCAATCCCTCTTATAAGTAATTTCATTCATCATTCTAGTCATTGTCTATCCACTTCAGGATGAAGGCCTCTTCCGCATGTTTCCAACCAATTCGGGTCTGAGCTTTCTTTTGCCAATTTGCCAATATTTGCTGATGTCGTTGATCCATCTTGTTCTAGGTCTCTTTCGTGGATACTTTTTATCAAGCAGGATCCACTCCATGACTGCCTTGGTCCATCTGCCGTCAGTTCTTGTTGGTATGTGACCGGCCCATTTCCATTTCAATTCTTTTACTCTCTATAAGTAATTTATTGATTAAGTACTATCACTTTAATCTCACATACAGCTGCTTGCATTCCCATAAATGCTATTTTCATTTCATTGCAGATATTTTTTTAAATGTTCAATATGAGCAAAGCAGTGGAATTACACAAATTTTAGATTTAGAAGATCTACACTCTAAAATTTCAGAAACTTAAAAAAAGAAAAACAAGAAAAAGTATCACTACATTGTATTATATTCTACAGATCAAAAATGCTTTCACCTATCACAAAGTGTGGCAAATCTGAAGAGTTGAAAATCAAAATCAAGAAAGTTTATTTATATAGCACCAATTTTCCTGGACACATATGTAATCAGGTAAATATTTTAGGGGACACAGCAGTACACATAATTGCCTCCCCACCCATGTTTTCATTTTCATTTATTGTAGATCATTCGGAGGACTCAATCTCTCTTGGCAAAGTATTTTTAATACTTGGATTCTGACCTTGCACATATAACCGGAAGCTGATTAAATAATGTATGTTACGCATTACACTATGACAGGTTTATATACTGCATTCTCAGTGGGGTGGATTAAGGAATAATTAGCTTCTCATATATTCTCCGGAGACTACATTTGTTATTTAAAAAATCAATATCCATTTGTACAGTTGCAATGTTTTTTTTCTTTTGAAATCAATGCATATTTTTCATCAAGGATCCTTTTAGTCAGATTTTTCTTCATTTACATGTTTAATGTAAGTATGTTACTTGTACCACCTAGTTAATCTAATTACAGTTTTCTGATCATTGTCAAAAGCTGAATTTTAATTCCTCTCCCTGATTTTTCATAGGAACAGCTATTTAGTACATTTTTTCTACTTAATCTCAGCACTAATATGGAAGTTTAAAGTATTAATTTTTTCCCATAAGATTACATTTATATGAGTATGTATTAGATAGAAATGCATAAATTCTCCAGTTTTTATTCTTTTGAAATTTTGCTTTTGTTACAGATTTACATTTCTTTTTTTAAAAAAAGATAATAAATTTTCATTACATACGTACATACATACATATCCATTTCCTTATTCCTTTTCAGGATAACAAACTTTATACAAAAAATAGATAGGGTAAGTAATAACCAAAAGGTCTTAAAAGCCAGAAGATAAACAGAAATGAAAAGGAAATCTAATGAAATCTATTTTACACCACAGCATTCATTATATTTCTCAATTACTTTCTACCCTTGCAAATATTTGCTTTTAATCTAATTTAAGTTATGCATTTGGCTTTCAAACTTTAAATTACTCATTGTAATATTTTTCAAATTTTAGCAACTTCAATAACATGTTTCTCTATCTTCTACTTTTTTCTCAAGGCATTAACTCTTCTTTTACATATATATGTTTTACAATTCAATTTGAACTGAGTATGTTAGTACACTGCACATAGTTTCTGACAAAATGTTAACTAGTAAGGTTATCTTTACATTAGAGATCCTAGCTTGCACAGACTGGACTTTGCTTTCATTTGTGGTATACTGCATAAAATATTCCAAATTGACCAGTCTTGTGTTTTTATCATCAGCATGAATACTGCATGAAGCATAGAAACAAATAAAGCTAGCATCCTAGTTTACTATTTCTTTAAATTACTGAAAAGGAAAAAGGATTTAAAAAGGGACAGACAGAATGGCAGGTCTTTAGACAGAGATCTAAAGAGCTAAAACTTTACTATAAAAGAAAATCATGCAACCAAAACCTAAAACAAATGCATTTAAAATACTTTATTAGGGTAATACTCAGTTTATAATATGAACCTAATGTGCAACCTAAGTGTGCAACCTGACATCAATACCTGAGATGATTCTGGAAAAGATAATCAAGCAACAAATCTGTGAACACTTTGAGGCAAATAAGGCCATAACCAAAATCCAACATGAATTTATTAAAAACATGCTAGACAAAAATTATTGCATTCTTTGACAATGTGACATAATTAGTGGAGCAGCAAAATGCTGTGAATATAATTTACTTGGATTTCAGTAAGGCATTTAATAAAGTAGACCCCACCTTACTACTTGATAAAATAGAAAAATGTGGATTAGACAACATCCTCACCAGATGGATTTGTAACTGGTGATATTCACTCAATGTGTAATCCTTAATAGAATTGTCTTAGGCTCAGTACTCTTCAATATCTTTATCAATGATTTAGACTAAGGGGTAGAAGGGGAACTCATCAAAATTGCAGATGATACCAAGCTGGCAGGAATAGCCAATACTCCAGATGATAGGCTCAAAATACAAAAGGATCTTGCCAGACTTGAACATTGAGCCCTAACTAACAAAATGAAATTCAATGGTGAGAAAATAAGGTTTTACATTTAGACAAGAAAAAACAAATGCACAGGTATAGAATAGATAGTACCTGGTTCAATAGTAATAATTTTGACAAGGATCTTGTAATCCTAGTGGACAATCACTTAACTACGAGACAGGATAGAATGATGATTATTGTCCATCATATTCGAAGAGGACCTTGACATCTAAGGTTGAGATGTCAAGACTTGCGCATTAATTAGATTAAAGTGAGGGAGAGGTACTCATAGTCAACCTCGCTCTCTCTTTCTAGAATCCATCTTACTTCAATGGTAGGACAAAAATTGAGACAATTGTAGATGAGCCCGGCATAGTGGTTGATCAGGGCATCTTTTGTGTCTTGCCATGCTCTTAGTGTACCATGTCACTTGCAAAAATCACCTTCATGACTGTTGGTCCTATTTTAGTATGTCTCATCCTTTCAGTACACTGGAGTTGGTCTTCACATGCTTGGACAGACAAGTTCCTATCTCATCAAAGATCAATGACCCATTGGCTACCCTCAACCTGGTTTAGCCAGCCTGTTGAAGTTTTTGCCCGAGCTGTGGCCACTCCACATGCTAAAGCTATGGAGTGTTCAGAGAGGGGTAGCACCTCTGGTGTAGGTGCATGTCGTGTCCTTTTAGGGCAGCTCGTACACCTTTGGTCCCCACATGTCACTCAGCTCTCACTTGTGGCTCCCAAGATAGAATCAAGATCACATGAAATGCTAGTACCACTTCATAATGCCCTGGAAAGACCACAATTGGAACAGTTTTGGTCATCACGATATTAAAAAAATGTTGAGATTCTAGAAAGAGTGTGAAGAACAGCAACAAATTTGATTAGGGGATTGGAGACTAAAACATGAAGAACAGCTTCAGGATTTGAGTATGTCTAGTTTAATGAAAAGAAGTACTAGTGTGACATGATAGCAGTCTTCTAATATCTAAGGGGCGGACTCAAAGAAGAAGGAGTCAACCTATTCTTCAGAGTACCTGATGACAGGACAAGAAGCAATGGATGGAAACTAATCCAGAAGAGAAGCAACCTAGAACTAAGAATAATTTATTTTGATAGTTAGAACAATTTGTCAGTGTAACAACTTGCTTCCAGAAGTTGTGGGTTCTCCAACACTGGTGGTTTTTAAGAAGAGATTGGGCAACCATTTATCTTAAGTGGTATAGACTTTCCTGCTTGAGCAAGGTATAGGACTAGAAGGCCTTCAAGGTCCCTTCCAACAATTATTCTGTTAATTTCACAAAAATTTGCAAAAATGTTTGCGGTGTATGCACATAAACACACAGAGAAAAAAGAGAGACAGAGACAGACAAACAGACAGACAGCATCCATACCAGCTTGCTATAGTAACTAAGGTATCAGGCTAGCAACCAGAATTCTGTCAGTTGTAGTTCTACCTTGGGAAATAAATTGGGTGGGTAACTTTGGGCCAGTCAATTTTTCTCAGTCCCAAGGAGGATGGTATGGCAAATCATTTCTGAAAAGCCTTGTCAAGAAAATTACAGTGGTGTGTTCAGGCGGTCTCTAAGAATGAATGGAAGAATATTATTATATATGAATTATTTTGTTTTACCCACACACACACACGCACACGCACACACACACACATAAGCACATCCACCAAATTGAATAGAGAAAAAATGGACAATTTAACACCCACACACATATACTCATACATACAACTAAATACAATCCTTAATTCTGCAAAATATGTACATAATAACATTTAAATGTATTTTTAAAAGTGATACTGAAAGTATGAAGCCATCAATCAATGAAGTTCCCCTAAGATAAGTGCCAGCCTTTCAGGGAAATTGGAAGATTACAGAGAATCCTGAGATAAGTGCTTCTATTTATAGCAGCAGCATCCCTCACTTGACCTTAGAAGTAATATCTTACCAGGATGAGTATTCTGGTTTGAAGCATAAGTATGAAATATGCATATGAAATATAAGCATATGAATGCATATTGTATGAAATATAAGCAAAAAGCAAATAATCTTTAGCGTCTAGAAAGTATTAAATGTTTTATATACATTAATTTGGAAATTATGATACTGCAAAATAGAGTAGTGTTCTCGGTGCCGCAGATTAAGTAAGAGTAGAACAAGGCTAGGAGAGAAGGGCCTGCCTAAATTCCATTTATGAGTTATGAGCATAATTTTGCAGTTGGGCTAAGATCTGAAGCAAAGATTGCACACAACAGCAAACAGGTAGTCCTTGATTTATGACCATTTGTTTAGCAACCATTTAAAGATACTATGAAACTAAATGAAGAGATTTACGACCATTGAAATTATGGCACATTGAACTACCCTTATGGTCACATGATTGCTATCTAGGTGCTTGAAAATTTGTTCACAATAACATGATTGCCATTTAAAATCTTCCCTGCCAGTTCTGCAGAAAGTTAATGCAGGAAAGGCTGAAAAGTCAATGCTGTCTGCCAAGATTCTCTTATATCTCTGGGGGATGGCTAAAAAAGGTCCATGCTGAAATCCAAGCAGGGTTTTCAGCCACAGAAGATTTTTAAACCAGAGTGTAGTCTTCTGAAATCTTTCACTTATAGGGTTGAAAATCCTCTGTAGTTAAAAACCAAGCAGGATTTTCAGTCATGGAGGATTTTCAACCCCAGAGTGGAGAGCCCAAATGATTTTTCACTCCCAAATAAAGCCTCTTGACTCTGGGGCTAATCTATTTAATATATAACAATATCTGCAATCAAACACAACTGTGAATTGATTCTAATCATGTAATTTTTTTTTCATAACACTGTTCAATCTCTATTCAGGAGAAGTAGAGTAGACTTAATTTTTAGCAGAAAATGAAATTTCAAAACCATCTTGTACCTTTTTAATCATTTCATTTTATCTTAAGAGAAACTTACTGAAGTCCATGGCAGGTGGACAGAGCAACAAATGAATCTGGATTCCCTCTGATGTGACCTTGATAATAACAGTGTTCTCCTCCCTGCAATTAGAACAAAGGCTATGAATTCATATTATTTCCACCATGTCACAAAGACGGTTCTCAGTCAAAACACAGAATAAGTTGTAAAGTCAGATAAGCAAAAATAAATGGCTGAATGATACAGCAATATCTAGATGGGCCTTCCTATATATCCTGATCAAAGGTTGGTCTAAACTAAGCAATTGCTTTTTTTTTTGCTTATTCTTGCTTAGAATGCTGACCTCTAATTGAAGAAGACAGAAACAACAGAAAACACTGGTACTAGCTCTGCTATCTCTCTCTCTCTTTTTGCTTTTCTACAGAGGAAAAGACCGAACATACCTAGACCTACATATATATAATTGGTTAGCATTCTTAGATGGAATGAAGATATCTGAATAAAGCTAATATGTATTATAGAATGGATGTAGGCAAAACAAATGTATATATGAGTGAAGCCGAAAGCACCAGCCTGAAGATGGCGAGTGAGACCTCGCTGAAACGTTGCATGAATACTCTGATTCCTACACGGGAAAAGACCCAAAAAACCCCAGAACTACATATACATATATATATATATATAATAAATGCTGCTCCTGGGTGTGTCCAATTATAAATTTTCTCCTCTAGGGCAGAATTTTCCCTGCAGCATTCATAACCATCGATCTATTTGCTCCCAACAGAATCTATCACTGAGGGTTTTGCTTATTTTTTTCCAGTTCAGCAGTGCTGGTAGGTGGAACAAATGGTGGAATATTAATGAGATGAATAAAATTATTGCTTTACCCTGATGTCATGAGCATCTCAAGTTTAGTTTTGGGGCTGTCCTATGTCAGTGCCCTCCAATCTTTTGGGCACCAGGGACTGGTTCCATGGGGAAAGATTTTTCCGTGGACCATAGGGGGGCATGGTTTTGTGTGCTGCCTGCATCCCGCCGATGGGGCTTGGCTTGTTTGCATGGCCTGGTTGCTGGCATGCTAAGAACTGGGACTGGTCCACGGACCAAAAGCTGAAGACCTCTGTCTTACATGACAAGCCCCCACTGGTGTCCTGTTAAGGCCATCCATTGTTATCAGTTTTTGGCAATACCATCACATGGCCTAGACTAGATATGCCCCCCCCCCCAGGATAAGAACCGCACATAGTTATGGGTCCTGACTTCTTCCTCAGTCAGGATATTTCTTCATGACATGACAAATTTCCCCAGTAAAAACAAGCTTGCTAACAATAACAAGAGGACATTTTGTAACTACACCAGCGATATCAAATATTGCCCTGGAATTAGTTCTATTTCTCTCAGTGACATACAGAATCTTCCTCTCGCACACACAGACCTTCCTGAATTCAACTGTTCCTGCTTGCTCCTTATTTCCTTCCCCCTCCCTTTCCTACCACTTTGGGGAATAATTTAACATGTTACACACTAACTTTCCTATAATGGCATTTTGGCTTTTGAAATTCTGCCTCCCTCTTTTATGGCCAGCCCTCTAATGGTTCTCTCACAGGCCTGCCTCTGGCAATCATGTAGGGAATAAATAGAAGCTGACACAGTAATTTACTTAAATCTTCTCCACACTTTTGCAGCATTTTTCTCCAGAGAATACCCTCAAAACAACAATTATTTGAAATGTCACACGTTCCTGCCCCTAGGCGACCAACAAATGAACATTAAATCTATTAACAACAACTAAAAAAAATTAAATGTTTACTTTTCTGAGAAGGTGAGGAGAAGGTGGGAGAGTGGAAGCTGCCTCTAATAAATTTATACTCAATAATAAATAGGTGTAGTTAATGTTCTCTCTCTACTGAGCCCACATCTGCAGGAAGGGAAGACGGGCAAGCGGGCTGCACAAGAGCTGGGTCTATTGCAGGATGCCAGAAGCCTCCTGGATTTCTGCCCTGGCAAAGAGGTTGAGGTCAACCGCACAAGTAGATGATTGTGTAAGGATGCATTAAAAAGCCGTGGCAGAATATTGTATAATATATAACCCATTGACACCACCTCCTCCCCTGGATCAAATTATGCTGGAGAAGCACTTTCGCCAGATGTAATGTGTTGCCATGGTCTTGATTTTCACAGAATAGAAAAAAGAGAGAGAAGATAGCGGTTAGGACTTTATTGTGCATAGCAGTGTGTAGTTATATGAGAGTAAAACGTGGCATGCTTCTGATGAGCATCTCAACTGCATTTTCATATGTGGCTATTGGTACGTGCAACCTCTCACTCTCTCACATATGATATACACACACACCCAAATTGAGAGAGGAGAGAAATCTACTTCCATTCTGTCCACTTTTTAGGGATACCAAGGAAGATGCTTGGCTACATGGAAGCAAAGGTGGCTACAAACAGTGTAAAGATATTAAACATTGCATGGTACTTGATGGAAAGGGTAATAGGTCAAATTGGCTTAGATAATCTACAGCCCAGGAGGACTTACTAAATGTCAAGGCTCACTAGGCCTCATTTCATGCCTGGAGCATCTCTTATGCATATGCCAGCCTCAATATTTCTGCATTTTGCTTACATAGCCCACAACCGAACCCCAGGATGTAGCAAGGCCCTCAAGGACAGAGCCTAGTCAGTCTCTAGGCAATTGCGTCTCTAAATGTAGCCCATTAGTTGAGTATAAAGCAAAGCAGCTTCTCATGCTTTCCTATGAAGAATTATAATTTTCTGTCCTTGTGTGGATATGATTTTGATGCTAGTTGACTGGCTAAACAGGAACCTCACAAGGCAGTATTGTAACCACTTCTCTGAAGATATGGGCAAGTGAGATAAATCACATCTTCCTCCACCTCTTGAGCCCATAAGTATTACATAACTTTATAAGAAATAGGACCGCTCTATGCCCAATTTTACCAAAGGACACTTGATTATTGAAAGTCCTATCAATTCTATTGGAAGGCTGTCTAGGCTAAGCCTAGTTTAAAGCTGATATCTTTGCGTATATTGATTTATCTATATTGAGAGAGGGGGGAGGGAGATAGAGATAGAGGATTAACAATCAACATCTGGCAAGCAGGTCCATAGATTAGCTCATCGCCATCTTCCCCACTATGCTGAGATATATCAAACTACTATATAACTTATAGAAGATATTTCTGTACTTCTGGTTTGCCTTATTTCATCTAGACTAGTATATGTAAACATCATATGGAGGGAGGAATTTGAGAGATGTTAGAGGAGGGAATTTTAACTTAAGTTGAAGCCTAGCTATCTTAATTTCTCCCTAATATATGTTTTAAGCATCATTTGATAAGATAGTAAGAGGTAAGTTATACCTTCTGTCTATTTAAAATGATGTAAGATGCTATGGACTTTCACAGTCCTTAAACTATTTGACAGAAGGCATATCATCGGCTTTCTATTTTAATAAGTAACTGAGTTATATGCATCAATCCTGAAAGGAGTAGCTGCATCAGGAGATGATGTGCATGCTCAGAAAGAGAGTAGTGGTGCCAGACAATGACATCATGAGCTGCGACTCATTAACCGCGACTCACTCTAAAAGGTTCATCATCACTGCAATATACTGCTGACTATCAGATGATCAGAATCAGAATCAAAATCAGAATTTTATTTTGCCAAGTTTGTCAGGACACCCAAGGAATTTGTCTTCAGTGATTGTGCTCAATATCTATCTACATACATAACAAGGATACAATCAAGATACATTCATAGACAATTTGAATATATATGCACAACCACGATCATTTGTATATATAGGCATAGTCATTGCATATATAGGCATAATCAGTTTTGTTTATAAGCATAAGATACATGCATAGTCATAAAGTATGTATAAGCTGCAATAGACAAACCACGATCCCAATCATGAACACTTGGGGAAAATAGTAGTCGTTAAAATGCTTGACTAAGGTGGAGAGGCTTAAGCTCAGTATTAGACTGACCATTCCTGTTCTATAGTGACATAAATGTAAACAGATACTCCTGCAGAACAGAAAGTCATAAATATTTGAAAAGCAGTCTGTGAATGATGTGAAAATAATGTGCGAAATGCTAGGTCAGTATGGGTATCCTAGGAACAAGCCTTGCCAGACTAACCATGATTCATTATTTGACCAAGTGCTTTTATCAGTAGATTGTGGGAAAGCTGTAGATATGATACATCCTAATTTTTCCAAAGAATTTTTTTTACCCCATCTTTATTTTTATAATAAAAATCAAATTCCTTTCGCTTCCTATTTTCTCTGTCATGAGGTGTGACAGGAATTGACCAATTGGCTTAATTGTTGATAAATTGTTGCCCCAGTATGACATCATGGACTGAGAATAACTGAGCCAAAACCATGTAACCAGCTTTCAAGCCCAAGGTGAAACTAGAACTCACAGTCTCCTAGTTTCTAGCTCGGTGCCTTAAGCAGTAGGCCAAACTGGCTTTAAGAAAGTATCTAATGATATTCAGAGCAGCAAGCTGGTTAAGTGTGAGATGTAGTCACATTATATGGCTAACTCAGAAACCATACATAGTACTCATCAATAATTCTCATCAAACTGGAAAGACATGCCTTGGGGAATGCCACCAGGAACAGTTTTGGGTCCTCTTTAATTATTTTATTAATGACTTGAATAAAGAGATTTGTACTCCAATGCGTAGATTAAATTGGTTTACATAACTAATAGCCTAGCCTAGAGAAATAAAATGTAAAATGTTCACTTTTTTTAGTTTAAGAGTTTTTTTATTTTTTCAACAACAAACAACACACACACAAAATACAAAACAAAAATAAAACATAAAGTGCTTCAATCATATCGTATTACAGCGCACCACCAACAAGCTCAGAAGAGATGTAACAAAGGAGAAAAGAACCTAATCCCAACAAATTTACATTCAGTACATACTATGTTAACAAATTATACATATATCCTTTGTAATTGATTTATCTATTTTTCTCTGCTTATTTTCCATGTTAGATCCACAATTTCTATCTGTCCTAGTTCATTATTTATTTATCTTTAATTCTTTATCTTATATCCTTCTCTCCGTTTCCCTCCACTGGCTTTTTCTCCTTCTTAGCCTCCTTCTCTCTCTTACTGTCTCTCCCTCCTTCTCTTTCTTCACTCTGGCTTCTCTAAATCCAGCTTACTTTATCCTACTTATACCTAGCTAGCCATCTTTCATTCCTCATACTTTCTAACTTGCCTCACACCGTCTTATTATCTTCTTATCCTTCTTCTTCCTCCTTCCCTTCTTTCCCTTCTACTCTTCTTGTATTATTCCTTCCACATCTTATTCGCATCCAGCCTTCAATCCAGTTAGTTCTTCTTAAACTATCTATCTTTACTTTCAGTTCCCGTACAATAATACCTTGGTTCACAAACGCTTCTGTTTACGAACAATTCGGTTTGCGAACAGCAGTGTTCACAAAATTTTGCTTCCAATCACAAACTCCACATTGGGTGATGAACATGACCCGCTGTCAGAGCACCCCTGGCTTGTAATCAGTGTTGGCTACAAACAGGGTCCTTGGTTACAAGGATGGTGCGCAGGACAGAAGTGTCTGCACCAGAGAAGTAGCAGCAAAGCACAAGCACAGACTGCAGTGAGGTGCAAAAGCCTTTTTACTCAAAACAGATAAGCACAGTCTAAAACCAAAGTCAACAGTCCAGGTCTAAATCCCACAATCAATCAGTCCCTCTACTAACCAGGTTAGTCAGTTGTTTATCCAGTATCTTCGCCAATAAAGTTGGCCAGGAAAAACAGCAAGTCAGGAACTATTCTCAGAGACATATACCACACAGTAGGATCACAAAAGCAAGAGAGAATGATTTAGGCTGTTGGTTTATATGGTCTGGGTCCTGGGCTAATTAGGATAGGTGTGGCTCAGCTTGCTTCAGATGGCCATGTAATTTGTAAACCAACCTGCAGGGTTGCTTAAAGGGATCACCACCCATATAACCATAACATTAACTTAGGGTGATTTATTAGAAAAAAGCCACAGCAGACAGTAGTACTTAGCTGCTCAATAAAATTGGTGTGTATCTGGAAGGCAAAGCATCAGGATAGCCCAAGGATATAAACTAGAACAGCAAGTTGAAAAAGCAATTCCCGCAAAAAAAGCAATGCTTTATTGATGCCAAGAAACCAATGTGAATGTGTCCACAAATTGACCTCAAGCTGGTTTCTGAGAACCTCTAATAAATGAAAATTAATTTATGATAAATCAATCTATATCCACAGAATTTTCCATATTTATTTATGCCTATGTGCCTATCGTTCCAATTCCCGCATGGCTGCAATGTGAAGAAGCAAAACAACCTCTGGAAATGTTCTATTATTTTCACGAACACATTTCTGCTGGTATTCACTTTTTCTTTATGTATCTTCCTCTATTGTCCTTCTTTTTGCACATTTCTTTGTTGAGACAAATGGGAAATCAAATGCCTCCATTACTTCGGGAGGTGCAAATTGTGTCAGGTCACCTAAAATCTTTTAAGAAACAAACAAATTTCCCCCAGTTCCTGGAAATAAGAGCAAGAAAGAAAAAAAAGGGAGGGAGGAAGTAATGAATTAACTCTATCTTTCAGTATTCTTTCAGTTGCCCTCAGGCTGTGTTTCATATTCTATGCTTCTGAATAAAATCAGAAGTTTGATTACAAAATCAAACTGTTCCAGGCATTCTTTCATCTTACTACATTATAAAGGTCTTTTTAATATGAATATATAAAATGACAGCCTTCTTCTGTGGTCCTACCTCTTAGTATATTTAACATTTCAAAGGTGCTTATTATTGGTTTTATATTATAATTTTTCTTAGTTCCAAAGGTTTTTATGTCGCAATCGAAGGGGTCAGCTTGGAAATGAAAATGCTTTGATGCAGATCTGTGAAAAAGAGTTTGGGGTTTCTAAATCCTTATCTTATCTTGTCTTGTCTTGTCTTGTCTTGTCTTGTCTTGTCTTGTCTTGTCTTGTCTTGTCTTGTCTTGTCT
>JANHFO010006934.1:10541-21252 GCA_032468095.1 Pareas carinatus
AGCTGTTTCCCCCCTCCCAACTACTCAGACATTTGGGAGACCAGCAAAAGGGACTCATTGATTGGCTGTTGCACCAGCCTACATGTATTATAAAAGACTCTGTATTTTTCCAGCCTAGCGCTGGCTACATTTTCGTTACTTTCGTTACAATAAAAGCTGTTTGGATTCACTGAGGCTTCTCCTGCTTCTTCCTTGCGCGATCGGACCCAAGCCCCTCAGATCTACCGGGTTTCACATGTCCTGCCAGAATTTCCCCCAACTACATTTGAACCCATCCAGTTGAATCCTGTTATTTGCTTGCTTCTTTCTACCCCAGTCCTTCTTCAGTCTCTGGCTGAGTTCTCCCAGCTCTGGGGGCTAAAATAAGGTTGGCTGGTATGTGGCTAACTTCTGCCAATAGACCATTGTCAACTCAAACGAGTTGCTTAGCTCTCAAATAAACTGAGCAATGAACTGAAGGCACATTGGTTGGAATATGGTGGGTTCCTTTATGATTTGCTGGCACAAATCAGTTAAAGTGCAAAGAGCTGCGTTCACACAACATGCTAAACCTGGTTAGCATTAACCTCCTGTTAATATCACTTCTTTTGAATGCCAGGAGGGCAATTTAGCTGACTGTGCAAACCCAGCCTGGGAGAAGGGGGTCAGGCACTATGGCTAGTTTATGGGTCAAGGTATTATGCAAATCTAGTCTTCTTCTTGTGCCATATCCAACATCGGACGCTGGCGATCCTATTTTTATCAACAACTCCACGGAAAAGTGCTACCAAGTTTAGCCCAAATCAACGCCTTAGATTTGAAGCCATGATGTTCTTCTACTACCTGGACCTCGTATACCTTCCATCTTTCCCTGTATGACTAGATGAAGGATACCATATTTCTCTGGGTGTCACATGTCCAAAATATTCTAACTTTTGATTTTTTTTATGGTTTTGATGATTTCCCTTGACTTTCCCATGCGACCTAACTAATTCTGTCAGCCCAGTTTATACCTAATAACTATTTGCAGACCCACATTTCAAATGCTTCCAGTCTCTTTAAATGGCTTTCTTTATAATGAAGGTATCTTAGGGTTGTAACCATTGTTAACCAATTATAGCCTTATGGTTGTAATTGCAGTTTGTCAATTGTAGGCTGTATGTAAGTATTGAGTATGTACAGTGGAGAAAAATTCCTTGGGTGTCCAGACACACTTGGCCAATAAATAAATTCTATTATGTCCTGTTCTGTCCTGTCAAGTATCAGCTTTCTGCTCCATAGAGCAGGATAGAAAAGATGTAACATCTAACAAATCTAGCAAGCGGAAGAAATCAACCACGGGATTCATTTATATTCATATATTCATACTCATGTTATTTATTTATAATCCAGCGCGTTGTCTCAACGCAGGCTGGGTGCCAGGCGAACCCTGCCCGCGTGAATCTTCGAGAGATGCGTGAACTCGCAAAAGTCACGTATTCAGCGAGGGGGCCTCGCGCGTCGTGCGAACGCGGCTCCTCGGCGTAAGGGAAGCTGCGACCGCCTGCCGGCGCTTGTGCGATTCCTCCCTCCTCCTCGGCGCCGAAGGAGTTAAACCTGGCAGCACAAGACCCGGTAAAGGGGGAGTCGCCCGAAGCCGAGGCAGGCAAGGCAAACATCGCGGCGCATTCCTGGGTAGCCCTCAGCTGCCAGCATCTGATTAAAACCATCTCCCTCGCTGCGAGTAGCTTCACTAGGCAGGAGGCTGGAGCGCGGCTGCATCTACTTAAGCCGAGTGGCCGGAGCTGCGCCTTCGCCGGCTCCAGTGGAAGCCTCATGAGCCAAGCGGGTCGGGGCTAAGTCGGGTAAGCTGGCAACGAAGTCGGGCGCGTCTTCGGGCGCCTCGGGGGGCGAAGCTGCGAGGGGGTCGCGACGGGGCTGCGCGTTTAGAAACGCCAAGTTGGGTTAGGGAGGGAGGGAGGAAGGAGACAAGGGACCGCGGAAGAGACGGAGCCGAGGCGGTCGCGGCTTGGCAGGGAAGCTTCTTCCGCGGCTCGGCTTCCTTCCTCGCCCCGAAAGGATCTCGCTGGATCCATTCCTCCGGGCCCGGTCGCCGTGCCGAAAGCGGCTGCTTCGCTCGAGCTGCTTGCGAAAGAAAACCTTTTCCGAGCTGGCTTGCTGAGCGCCGAGCAGACGCGCATGGATTGTGTGGGCTATAAAAACCTCTATGGAGACAGATTTTTTTCTCTCTTACGTTTTCTAAAAGCTTGGTTTTTTTAAAAAAAAAAGGTTACTCAAAAAAACTGGGGGAAGGGGAAAGGGGGCTCCTAAGACTTGCTGGAGGAATCCAGAAATCTTGGAGGGTGACGGCAGGGAAAAAGGGAGGTAACCGAATGAATGGAAGCACATAGAGACGAAGCGAGCTGTAAATATGGTGTTTTGGATAGGAAACTTGGCTTAAAGATTACCTTCTCACAGTATGGAAAATACCACCCTAAGAGTCCAGGATTTCAAAGGGGGGGGAGCGGGTGAGTTAAGAAAATAAGTATTGGCACAACCTAAAAAAAAAAACCTAGGCGAACGCTTGCAGCTGCTGAAAAGAGAAAAATTGGAAGAGTTGTTGAATAAAGATGGCAATGAAATTTCAGAAGATGAAACTGAAAATTCCTCAGGAGGGGAGTGTGTGTGTAGGGGGGAAATAGATGGTTAGGAGTTGTAGGCATTTCCTCTAATATAAACTAACTTGTTAAAAGGTTAAATTGAGCCCTGGTACTTGGAGTCACTGGACAATGTTCTAAACATAATAGCTTTGCCTGGAGCAGAATTTCCTCCCAGGTGGAACATTATTCCTGCAGCTCCTTCCTTGCCCAAGTGAAAACAAATAGTAATTCCTCCAAGCAGCCCTAGATGGAACAATATGTTTTTTTCCCAACAGCAATGGCTGAATGGTGCTTTAGTCTGTGAGTGAACCAGTTATGCTGAAATTAACTTAGGCGTGTCTGGTTCATCTTTTGAAGATACAGTATTGTTACTTTTAGATGCCTCTGAAGGCCTTTTAGGATTCCGTTCCCTTCAAACCTACCTATATACTTTGATTATGAATGTGTCTTATGTTTATATGTGCATGACAAGATGAATGTACTTTATGGTTATGAATGTATCTTTGATTGTAATCAGTTTGTTTATTGTATGTTTATTGTTTATTGTATGTAGGTATGTATATAGAGCATGCACACTGGAAAAAAATTCCTTGTGTGACCAGACACACTTGGCAAAATAAATTCTGATTCTGATTAACCCCCAGTCCCCGTTTGCTACATGGCGAAGGCTTAAACCTTTCCTATGGGATAAAATGCATATTCAGTGTTGGCATCTGGCAGCATCTGTCTAAAAAAACAATGACAGTATTATGTGCAATAATGCATCTATAATTTCAATAAGATGCCTGCTTCCCCAATGAAGGTATAAGCAAAGATGATCAGGAGATTGATTGCAAGATTAATTGTAGACAGCAGACATATTCTTGCTTAGGAAAAAAGTGAATTTGCCTTTTTTTTTCCTGCTGGTTCTGTTGGTCTGCCTTCTAGAGCAGGGTTCATGCCAAGTTAGCTTCATTACTTGGGAGAGGGGGAGAATTGCTGTACAAACTGGGTTTGGATTAGGGAAGCATCCAGCACAGGGGTCTCTAACCATGGTGGCTTTATGACTTGGGTACTTCAACTCCCAGAATTCTAGGAGTTGAAGTCCCCAACCCACCATGGTTGGAGACCCCTGCTCTAGCACACACCCTAGTGTGTATTGATGCTGCAGGGAAAGCTGCTGATGTCTTGAAAGGAAAATTGTCTCCAGCTGTATGTAGAGATCCTGCAAAAGCTTACTTGGAGCTAGAAAAGGGAGCTAACTAATTGCACTGTCATATAATGGTCTCCTGGCTGCATGAAGCAAAATGAGAGACAGCTGACTTTTCCTTTACAGGTGTGATAAAGAGTGCAGGATATAGGAGTCAGGCTGTGTTGTGGCTTCTGTTGATGAAATAAAATCCAAAGTAAGTAGGTTTCATGGTGTTCTCTGTAACCTTGATTAGTGAAAATGCTTGCTGTTCACTCCATCTGTTTAACGTGTAGAGTTGGCAGCTACGTGTCAGGGGAAAATAATTTTCAGCAATGCTTTTTTGACCTATGATACAAAGGATGGAATTCTTTTCTTGGACTTCATGCCCAGGAGGACCTAGGAATTGCTTTGTAAGCAGAAGACTCTGTGAGTGAAGATGTAATGTTTAACTCTGGTTAAAAATGTCTTCAGCAGGCTGCTGAATTTGGGAGTAATAGAGGATCAAGGAGCACAACACAGATGTGATTGTGCAGTTTTATCAGCTACTTATGAGGAAACTTGAAGACCGACCCTTACAATGATTGTGCACAAATCTTAAGAACTCAATGTATTCTTTCTGTCATGTAAATGTTGAGTCATCTTTTCAGTCGCAACAAGAGGCTGTAACAGCAAATAGAGATACAGAGAGGATAACCAGCTTATCCTGCTCTGTACAGCCAAGATACAGCCAGCAGGAGGGTTTATCAGAAAGCTGGTTTCGGCAAGGTTTTTCATAAGCCAGTCTCCCAATATGATACCCTCCAGATAGGAGACCACAACTTCCTGAGGACGCCAGGTATGGGGAAGGAAATGCATGAATGTATGTATATCCGTGGAAGTCTTAAAGCAATGGGATAACTAGTGCCAACCTCAGATTATACCAGCCATTTGATGTCTGGAGCTAATTTTCTGGTGAAAACTATTTAGGGCAATTGGCATCAAATCATGGTCATGCCGGTACTTAGTTTTGTTTGAATGTTCTTTATTTTTGGTTCTAACTTATCATGCTGACAGTGTCTTCCTCAACCCCTTGGATTTCATTGGATGGACACTCCTGCAATGAATTCTGAGGAACCTCTGACATGTAGACATTGCAACATGTTTTTTTTTCTGAAGAGTTGCTTCTCCTGGAAATCAATTGGACGGCAGTTGTGATGATGGAAGATATGACTCATTTTCAACCTATATAGCTTTTCACTAATGTTGCCAAGCAAGGCATGACGGCTTTGCTGAGAGAATATTTGATTAGGAAGGGAAAGTAAAGAAAGCAGATGAGTCAATTTGCATTCCAGTCAAATTGTGTTTGGCTACAATTTCTACAATGTTTTGATTGTGCTGCCTGGAGCTTATGGGGAGTGAAGTCTAAATCATTTGGAGGTACCTGACTGCTTAAACCTAGGTATGTCTTATTATACTGTTAGCCATCCAAGTCAATGACTTTTACCGCATCTGTCCTAGGCTTCACCAATTTTCAATATCATTAACCATGGTGTATCTGGATCAGCTCAGTGAGTTGGGAGGTACCATGTTTTAATGGTTTTATCACAATTCCCCTTGCTGCTGGTGGGAGTTATCCAGCCCCAGAACTTTGCTTTTGAGATGTATCCCCATTTCTTTCAAAAATCTACAGGAAGCTATTGAGGATGAGGTCATTCCACAACATGGTGTGTCTACAGTATTATCAGCACACTAATGATGTTCAGTTGTAGATCCTTGCCCTAGGCTGAACAGGTGTGACTGTCAAACTTTTGGTCTGGCATCTGGATACTACAGGGCTTTTCTTGAAGAAGAAGAGTCTGACTAAACTTTATCAAGACCAGCTTGTCCATTCTTGATTCTCTTGAGGGTGGGTTGTACTCCCCTACTCAGAACTAGTGTGCAATTTAGGCAGCTTCCTAGACTCGTGCAGCCCCTGATCAAAGAAGTAGCCAAAAGTATATTTGTCCAACTTTCTCTTATGCTTCTATTGTACCCTTTTCTGGATTGGGAGACCCTGCCCACTGCTTCTAACTGGAGTACTGCAATGTGCTGTATGTGGTTCTGCCCTCTAAGGCTGTCAAAAAACTCTGCAACAGTCCAGAATGCAGTGGTGGTGTTAGTTGTGGATGCACTTCATATACATATATAACATCACTACTTTCCAAGACTTGCATGGTTGGGTGCCATTCATAGGGCTACTTGTTTACCTATAAAAGCCTACATGGCACACAACCAGGTTATTTATGACAGCATTTCTGTAATTTTTTTCCCCCACACTCTTGCCATTTGATGGGATGGTCCCTGATTCTACTGACCTTCAGAAATGTGGCTTTTTTCCTGTGGATTTTAATTGGGATTTGTCTTTTATTTTTATTTTTTGTTTTATTGTGCACCAACAGAAATCATAGCTTTGAGTCTGAAGGCCATATAAATTCTTTAAATAACTTTAAATGAAAACCATATTAAGGCTCAGAGGTGTACACATCAATAGATTTTGTCTTAAAATCATTATTTTGACTTCATTGGGTTGCATAGATATGTGAACTTAATTTAGCTTGTATGCAAGTATTGTTGGAACCTGAAATTCAGAAATTATTATTACATTATTATGGTAGTATGCAACATACCAAAATATGCAATTAAAACAGTTTAAGAACATTGAGGCAAAATATTGTATATCAGCCTGGATAAAAGCCAGCTATAATAATGAGGTGCACTATCCTCAGGCCTTCTAGAACCCCAGGAAAGGGGGAGCTACATGGATTTCTGAGGTGATGCTCTATCAGAGGACAGAAGCAGCAGAAAAGGCATATTTGTTTCACAAGTTGGTAATGTTTAATTGAGGGGGCCCTCGGCACCTCTGCCTGAATGTACTGGGTGGGCAGAAATGATTGGAAGTCCTTCAGATGACTTGGCCCTATGCCACAAACAGCTTCATAGCTGATGACAGTACCTTGGATTGCATTCATAAGCCAGTTAGCAGTCAATGCAGCTTGCATAGCAACAGTGGTACAAGGCATGAGATGTGCCCATTACAGCTTGCACCACTGAAATTTTGAACAGGTGTAGCTTCTGAATAGTCTTCAAGTGCAACCCTCTGTAGAGTGCACTGTAGTCCAGTAGTCCAGTTCTGAGATCACCAAGACATGAATGAGTGACTTCCTGGTTGAGAGAGCGGTGAAGCTGGCCCACAAGGTAATAGCAATAGCACTTAGACTTATATACTGCTTCACAGTGCTTAAGAGTCCTCTCTAAGCAGTTTATTGGGTCAGCATATTGCCCCTAACAAGCTGGGTCCTCATTTTACAGACCTCAGAAGGATGAAAGGCTGAATCAACCTTGAAGTTTGAGTAAGACTCTTAACTGCCAAATTATTGGCAGTCAGCAGAAGTAGCCTGCAGTACTGCATTCTAAGCACTGCCCCACCACGGCTCTTATACATAAACCAATGCAAAGGCCCTCCTGGCCACAGCCGCCATTGATCAATACCAATACCCCCTCCAAGACCAAGGATGCAAATGTCCCTGGGGGGGGCATCCATTAGCCACAGTTACTGAGTTTTATCAGAATTGAGCTGAAGTCTGTTCCTTATCCAGCTATTCAGGTTAGTACACAATTTGCTTCACCTGTGCTGTTAAGGGTTGAGATGTATAGTTGGGTGTCATCCATATACTGATAATGCCTAAAGTCTTAACTTTTAAATTCAGTTCTTAGATGTGTTTTTTTTTACAAAGTACATTGTATTGTCACTGAATTTTCACTTGCACTCTGAAAATCCTACCCAGCAGAAATTGAGCAAAAAAGTAGCTATTACAATATATACTACTTTTCTTAGGACAATAGCAGTCATCCTATCCTTTGGAGAAGTAATATGCTAAGATTTATCAGATTACATATGTCAGATGTTCTGCATTTGTAGAGAAGGATACAGATTGTATAACAATCTGGTATATACTGTTTTTCCTCCAGCAGCATGGGGGAGTGTACCTATTACTTCATCCTCCCAACAACAACTCTGGGTCAGCTCCCAGTACAACCTATTACAGAGTCACCAAGTGAGCATCCATGGCCAAGGATGAACTTGGGATCTTAGCCAATGTTATGGTCTTGTGGTTGCTAATTGAATACCCATGAGAAACACACAGGAAGAGTGAATATATTCTCTTGCATGGTTCCAGTAGCATAACACAAAGGCAATGAGATAAAAATCAACCTCAACACAACACAGTCTATAATTAACTTTCACCTGTGACTGCTGGAACCAAGAGAGGATTGTAAATTAGTGATGAAGAACCTAATCCATCAATTGCAATATACTTGGCAGAACAGGTTGCCTTGATTTCGGAATCCATGTATTGGCCAAGATAAATCTTGCATCATTAAACTGACTCATGGGTGGAACCAAGAATTTATTGGCATCGTTGCAGTCAGCCTTGTGACAAATGCATAGCCATGCCTCCTACACTAACAAAAGCAGTGCTTGCTGTTAAACTTCATATTCTTTCCCTGCTTAGAACCCATCGGGGCATATTATTCTTAAGGCCTTACTTACTCCATTTTCTTTTATGCTGCTTTCCCCATTAGCTTGGCATAATAGGAGGACCTTGCTTAGTGTCAGCATCTCTAAGGGGAAAGGTTCCCAAAGCATGTGTCAGGATGCCATGGACCAGCTTTTTCAGGTGTCCTCCAGATATAATGGGACACTCAGTATTATGCGACACGATGGCCAAATATTGTATAATTTGAAGGTATCTTGGGTCTTTTTTCAATATCAGAAGCAGCTGGGAAAGTTTTGACAAAACTTGACAAAAACCTTTCAACAAATTTAGTTCAAGTTTGAATTTATTAACATTTTAGAAACTTACAGTAGTGGGCTATTCTTGTAATCATTCAAGAAAGAATCAGAAAAATTGTATTGATCTGACTTGGATGTTGTACAGTAGTAAAAAAAGCAAATAAGGGATGTCGCTTTAATTTCCAGGATGAGAAAGTGAGGCCCCAGTGGTACAGTATTGAAAAGTATGACGTAAATATTTTCTGTTAGGAATGCAGTATCACAACAGAAGGTTTTTTTTTTTTTGCTTTAATTCATTCTTATCTATGCAGACTCTTACAATTAAGTCTGTGGGTGGCTAGAATTAGTAAACTGGCAAATGTGTAGTTATAATGGAAGAACAATACCTATGCCCTAAATAGAGGTATGGGGGTACAGGAGAGTCCACCATCCTGATTTGTCAAGAATGAACTTCCAGCTGCTTGTGACATCCAAGTCTTATTAGCATGTCGATGGACAGATGTTTTAAAGTTTATCTGGACTGTTTCACTGCAGACTTATTAATTATCTATACAGTAGCAGGTTCCTTTACAGTTCCTCCAATACTGATTGAATGTATACATCAAGATCAAAATGTTTTTTTTGCCAAAGAGACAAATTAAAAATAATTTAAGAATAATATTGAATGTTTTATAATACTGTGAATTGCACCTAGGGAAACAATTGGCATTGGTATCTTTAGATGAGCAAATTTATGCATTTAAAAGACTTATATAGCTGCCCATCTTGAAGAACACAATTCCAGCCAGCTATAGAACCAGGTAACTGACCCACAACCACTAATCCATCAGATTACAGAATCCTTGGGTCCACAAGGTGCTGAGAAAAGGTGAGGTTTATTTATTAAATTTATATGCCGCCCAGAATTGCTCAGCAGCATGCAAATTTGACATAAATGTAATAAACCCCACTCTTTTTCAGCACCTTGGGAAAGAGTCAACCCTCTGAAACTGACCCAGAAGGTTGCTATGGTCAAAAATCAAAACTGGAACCAATAACTGTCGAAACTATTGCACCACCTCTATCCCAAACCTTCTGGAGGTCATCCATAAGCATGACCAATTATGTCTGCATACGCTCTGAATTCAGTCTAAAAATGGCCCACATAATGTTATTGTAGTCTTATTATTATAGAATATGTCTTAGAAACAAATATCTTCCTAAGGAAGTTTCCAAAGTGTCTTAATAAATGAGAGCAATTAAAAGCAGCACAGAATACTGCTCTAGGGTGAAGTTAAAGAGTTCAAACAAGCTTGGTTTGCATCCTGGTTAACCTTTATAGATAAGTCTTCTCAACCTCATTCTCCTTGTGTGATGTGGAGAATAGTGACTGAACATATTACTGTCGTGGTAATTGACATAATGGTGCATATGCTGTTTTGAACATTAAAAGTATTAAAATGTAAAATCAACATTGGGCTTTGATGTTGTAGAAATTTTAATGAGAACATCATTCCCCCCCCCCTCCGCCCCCCTCCCCGCAAGAGCAGGCTTAATGCTCATATACTCAGATTTCTTTATGATTCATTGATAGGAAAGAAATGCAATTCTGTTCTTTAAAGGAAATACATTTGCTGACAACTGAAGTGCTATGTAGTAAAATGTGTTGTATAAGCAAAAATGCCTCAGTTTTTCAGATGGGATGTTGTAGTTTGTTTCACAACTTCCTCTTTGAAGTATGTAACAATTCATGAATTATCCTCTTAGTGACTTAGCCTTGACTCAACGATATCACCATTCTTGGCGGTATGAATACAACAGATACATTGGTCTAGCAAATTCTTGGCATGATTTCCCAGAACAGTACTATATTGCTTATTCTATTCCAATGGAATACACTCAGTTATAATATTCATTATAAGCAATTAACGTGCAACATTGAGATTTTGACCCCTTCCAATTGGTCTTTATTTTTAAATCAGTTGAGGGAATGAGGGAAAACTGTATGTTTGTGAAGTAAATGTATTCCTTCCTGGCTATTACTACATAATATTAAGACCAAGTAAAGGAGTTGTCTCTTCTTAAAACAGGAAGATGAATTTGCCTGTGTCCTACACCGATGAGAATAAG
>JANHFO010006934.1:27008-38609 GCA_032468095.1 Pareas carinatus
GCTTCAGCTGGCCATGCATTCTGTAAACCAACCTGTAGGGTTACTTAAAGGGATCACCACCCGTATAACCCTAACACTCAGTTATCAAGTAGGCCTCATTTATTCCTTCATATGTATGGAACCATTTTTGGCTTCTTTGTAATAATTTTTTTTTGTTCTTCCATGCTTCTGATGTACCTTGTTAGTGGTTTCCAAGTGATTATTTTTTCCTCTTTAAGACCAATGGAAAATATTTCCTGTTACATCCATAAATGTGACTGTCTTGAGTCTGTAAGACCTTATCACAATCTCATACAAAATGCAAAATGTTTTCTGAGCCTTGTGACTGAAAACTAAAGTGTTACAATACCTGCACCATCTTCACACATTTCTCTTGAGGTAATTACTGTTTGATGTATGTTTATTGCCTGTTTCTGTGCCGGTAGCTATATCTAATGGAGCAAGGTATTTTTTGCTGTTCTATTGGATTATGGGATAATTGAAATATTTCAGTGGAAAGCTTCAAATATTGATCTAAGTTGTATTGTAGCAATCTTGGAGGCCCCCATCTGAATGGATTGATCTAAGTGCAATAGGAAATGTGTCTTTATGAATGTCCTTTCTGAAAAGGCTTCAGTTAGGATGGCAAGCTGTCCCATTCTCCTAATATTCCTTCAGGACATGAGGTTAAGGAAGGTTTTCCTAAGAATTGCTATTATCCCAAAGAACTTTTCTGAAGTGTATTTGTATTCTCTATTAACATAGGACAATGTGGAAGAGAAATAGTGCAACATTTAATGGGTGTATATTTCAGAAACATGTTTAAATACTGTTAATGAGCTCATGGCCACAACTCGAAAGCCCTGTGCTTATATTTTAGAAACAGTAGTCCTCACCAAAAGTGTTGTGAGATTGAATGGGATTAGTTTACAAAGAGAAAGGCTGGTGATGGAAGTTAAACCCAACTTGTGCCCTAAGAATAGAAGATTTCAAAGTCCTTTGAGTCTTCCTCAGTAAGAATTTTCAGATCAGCTACGCAAGGGCAGTTTCCTCTTTTTGCTGAAATAGTGAAAAAGCAAAGCTCCAGAAGGAGCTGGAGTTCAGGAGCAAAAGTCTTCAGGAACATGACAGGATCAAAGGAATCAGAGGGACTAAAATATTAACTTGTTAAAGCTGGAACCTTTGTACTCCAAAAACTCATGTCAGCATTCCAGTAGTTTCAACCGAGAGATAAATTTCAAGCAGGGAAGAAAACATGGTTCAGTTTTGAGTTGAGTGGGGATTCTCTTGCAAATACTTTTCTGTTCCAATAATAGAAGAGAATATTTGTAGAGCTCAGGGTTGAAATGAGGCCTCCTTGATGCTCTCTGAGCTTGGAGGTTTTCTTGCATTCTTGCTAGCACTTATAAGGTTACCTACTTTGGAACCGCATTCAACCCACTGATACTTCCCGCCGACCCGTTTGCTCCCACAGAGAGGGCCTCCTCAGGGTGCCGCCACTCAAATAATGCCGGCTGGTGACCCCCAGTAGGAGAGCCCTCTCTGTGGCAGCACCCACCCTCTGGAATGACCTTCCCCCTGCTATACGAGTGATCGCTGACCTTCGGACCTTCCGTCGTGCCCTGAAGACCCACCTGTTTCAGCAAGAGGGCATGGAATAGCCGCGCCTTATCCTCTTGTGTTTAATTTTTAAATTTGGTTGGGATATGATTTTATTGCTTCCCTTTTGAATGTAATCAGGCCTATTTAATTATTTTAATGTGTTCTTAATTCGTTTTGTATTTGTTCGTGTTTTTTAAACTGCCTGTAAGCTGCCCTGAGTCCTTCGGAAGAAAGGCGGGATATAAATAAAATTAAATAAATAAATAAATAAAAATAATGAAACATCTGCAAGAAAATCAAGCTCGAGGGGACCAAGACCCCTCACATTTCTGTGAGGACCCAAATCTGCAATCCTGGCTATGTTCCTCTGCCTTGGGGCGCTGAATGTGCTTATGGGCCCCGTTTCCTGACTATATTGTTAACTGGCCGAGTATCGTGCCCCCATGTGTATTTGGATACTTTTAGTGTTTTTATTCTTTTAAAATGTTCTTAGTATTTTTAATTGTAATGTGTTTTTTGAATCGTAGGTTGCCCAGAATCATTGACTGAGATGGGTGGCTATAGACGTTGAATTAATAAGTACGACAAATTTTGCTATAACTAAATAAAATACGATTTAATGAGAAGGGTGTGCCAGGGCCCATTCCTCTGAAGGATGCTGACCAAATACTAATTGACCACAAGCATTTTCAAAGCCTATATTCTATTGATCTTTATACTGGTTATAAATGTGTGCCCTATTAAACCAAAGACTTCTGGAAAATAGATGCAAGAGCACCTCATAGCATATATATTAATTTACTAGGGCCCATATGCTGCTTCAGTTCATTGTTCAGTAGCAATAATGAAATGAATTCTTTCTCATGAAAAGAACTGGAATATGGAAGATAACAGCACAGAGCTGGCTTTGACCAAACTGAAAAAAAAATATATGGGGTCAGTCTTATGAGGTAGACCAGGTCAGAAAACTGATTTCACAAGAAGACCAGGACTAGTCTTGATTGAGATAGGCTATCAAATCATAACCTTGCAAATCTGCGTGTGTTTTTCATTCGCTCCCTATTACGTTCAGGGAAGACAATCTGAGCCTTTTCCTAATACTTTCCTGTCTACCCGCCCTGTGTCCGTTGTTCTCCACATGGCTTATAGTTGCCTTCTCCAAGGTCTTTCCCCCAATTCCTGATACTGTACAAAGTCAATCGGGGAATGAGAGATCAAAAAGAAAATCTCAGTGTACAGTAGACTGAGATGAGCAAACATCTTGGGGAAAGGTAATGATATTTCCATATTGCTGCCAAGAAAATTACACTGATATGCCCTTGTAGTTGCCAGGAATCTGGCTTTGAATCCCTGAGTGTTTTACTGCCAATAAAATACTGCATAACAAAATTTTGGGGGAAATATGAAACTCTCAGGTTCTTAAGATGCAAGATTTGATGTTTTTTCATCATTTTCTTGGTTGTAATTCAGGTCAGCGATCCAAGAGAAATGAAGCAATGGAAATGAATTGCTTAACGATATTAAAATATCACAAGTCCATCTTGTGGCTAATAGGAAACTTCCCTGAGTGAGGCAGGATGTAATATCATAGTTTCCGGAGACTAATATTTAAGGCTGTTCAAAAACTCCAGCGGTTTTGACACTTGTGTATCCCCATCCTAAATACCATACTTTGAAAACCCAACCTTAATTAGACTTTCCAAACTTGACTAGAAAAAGCAGATTCATTAAGCGCATTTAGCACTTTAATATTTTTATCAGGCTGGGTTGAGTACGTCATAATATTATATAGCTTGTTGCAATAACCTTCCAGATTCTATGGCTACATAGACTCTAGTTCAAGATGTCCCGAAGGTGCTTTTCCAAAGGCAGCTGGGCCTTCTTTGTTTTGCTTGAAGACTTTTTGCTTCTTATTCAAGAAGCTTCTTCGATCCATCACCATTCGAAGGGCGTTCGTCCCAAAGTGCATAGCTAAATGTCTGTGGAGATTCTCCGTCATCTTGGATGAGAAGCAAAATGTCTTCAAGCAAAATCAAAGTTCAGTTGCCTTTTGAAAAAGCACCTTTGGGACATCCATGACCTGGATGGCTGAAGAATCTCCATGGACTTTTATTTCAAGATGCTTGTCAAAGGAAAGACTTTAGTCAAGCAATTATTGTGGCACAATCAGGGTGCAGATGGCCATTTTATTTTGGAAATGATGTAGACTTCCTTGTACCATGCAACACTTTTACCATGGGTCCACTTGCTTTATTTGGGTAAAGTGCCTTGAACTGAAAGCAAGAAAGTACCACTTAATCTAGCAAAGTTCATGTTCTGAAGAGCCAGGTTTAACTTAGATGACTCACCCCATTTGGCAATAATGCGAGGTATCATTTTGAAAGCAGCAGGTAGGAGAAAACTGACTGAGTAGGAATAAATGAGACTATTCTGCAACTGACTATTTTAGCCTTATTGGAAAAGATTAGTGGATGCTCAGAAGTAGAAGATATGGGTAGAATGATGCCATCCGTGACTTTGGGATTTAGTGGTTCAGCTGTGGCTGTTAGGGCAGGGGTTCTGGATCCTCTATGACCATGTAGAGATCGATAAGGATCAGGCAGCAATCGCCTAAGCTGGCATTGAAAATCAACACCTGAGCTATTGGTAAGAGATATTGGGTTGATCTTACTTGCTACAGCATTTCTTTCATAGACAAGACAACATCATTCATAAGGATGATTTTAAAAAAAAATATACTACTGTGTTTTTCTAAAACTACGTAATGTATACTCTCTTTTAGTCTAGGGTCTAAAATTACCTTGGTGTTCTGCGGTTGGAATATAGCTCACAGAAACCTTTCTAAAAGTCGCTACATCGCTTGATGGGGTGATGAGAGTTGAAATTCACAATAGCTAGCAGACTGCAGCCAAAATCGTGATAGTGTTTAATATTTTGGTTTGATTGATGAGTTGCTCTGGAAGTCATAAAATAAAACTGAATGGGGGAGAAAGATCTTGGCTTCGTCGATAGCCCATCCCTCTTTCCTGCATAGCCAGTTCCCTCCAGACCACACGTGGGGTATGAGAGCTGTGTCGAGGGCGCTAGAAGTTCTGATAGTTTCCTAACTTAGTCCCATGCCAGACAGTCTTTTATTTTTATTATTCCTCTGGATGCAATAATTGCTGATGAAAAAGCAATGGAAATATTTCGACAAATTTTTAGCAGCTGAGGTAGAGTCCTGGCACTTTGCTTAGTTTATGATGTATGTGATGTATGTATGTGTAAGACCATCTAGTACAGAGGTTTTCAAACTTTTTCAAGCTGCAGACCCCAAAACATGTTGTTGCTACAGGGCGGACGCCAGTCCCACATATTCAACTAACAGCTAATCGACCATTCATGCATATTACTTTTTCCACATTTTTCTTGACCTGTCTACGAACCCCTTGACAGCTTTTCACGAACCCCAAGGGGTCCACGGACCACAGTTTGAAAGCCTCTGCTCTAGTACACCGTTTCTCAAACCTGGCAGGTTGAGCATGGCTGGCCAGGGAATTCTGGGAGTTGAAGTCTACACATCTCCAAATTGTCATGGTTGAAAAACGCTGGTCTAGTTGTTATTTCACCACCAGTTTGCAGTCTGATGTTTGCATTTCAGTTTACCCCATAGGAGGAAGGGATCATAATGAAACGCTTTTTCTGATGTAAATTTTTCAGGTCAAGAAGCAAGGAGAACTCGAGATGGAGAATGACGGGAGATTTATTATTTCTATTATTATTTTTAAACTACGGCATGCTGCCTTTCTAAACAAAGCTATACCCTGGTAGTGTGCAGTGTCTTTAAAAGTTACAATTCAAATATTAAGTTTTTATTTATAAATGAAAGCCTGCAACTGGAATATGCTTCCGTAGCTCAATGAAGTTAATTAAATACTTTAGCAGAAAAGTTTAAAATGTATGCCCACCCCCCACACACACATTCTCAACATAAAATAGTGACATTGATCACTTTGTAACATCAGAGTAATCTCATAATACAGTACTTAAAAATGCAGAAACAGGCTTTTTAAAGGGACACAGTATTTAAGAGATTAGATAACATAATCTTGGCTGCCCACTATGATGCGGGAACAAATGAAATAGACAGGAGCAGGACACCTCTCTAAATGTGGATTTCAACTAGGAGAGATGAGTGTTCAGAAACTTTTTGATTGGATCTTTCAGTGATGAACTTAGAGAGTAGATCAACCCTTTGGAGAAAAGTCATGTTATTCCCAGTGTGGGTACTTAACAGAATCTATTTGAATCCAAATTGAATCAAGTCCTTTAAACTTTAATCTTATCAGTTCAAAAATCATTTTAATGACAAGAAGCTGATTATGTAGTTTGTCAATGAATTTGTAACTGAATGAAATAAGATCCTTCTGGTTTTTTTATTGCAAGGGAATTAGGGAATTGCAAGATAGAAAGCTTTTTAAGATTATTGTAATTATTATGGAGGTAGCTGACCTTGTCTGGGATGGGAAGCTAAGTAGGGTTGTTCCTTATCTGTACTTGGAAGGAAAGTCATCAAGTATATCAAGACTACAGGCAATATTGGAACAAAGAAAGACAATGACAAATCAATTATATAGTATTGTGAAGACAACTGCTTTGAGTTTCCATGAAGTCACCATCCAATTCAATTAAAAAAACCATTTACCTTTAGCAAAACACATGCTTTCTGGGCAAAAAGAAATCTAGCATTCAAAGTCATATTTAATAAGACCTAGAATTGGAAAAATCAATGACAGACCGAAGTGAGATGGACAAATATTCTACCGTAATGTAAAGCAGTTTTTATAGGTTTCTGTTTCTTGAGCACCACATTCAAAATTAGAACACAGATCCAGAAAAATTACCAAAGAGGTTGTTGAGAGTAAATGTGGATTTTCGGGACTACTGATTCTGGAGAACATACGAACTTGCATTTTTGGGAAGCAGAAAAGTTTCTGTTCCATATCCTGCTATGTTTAAAAGGTTATTTATAGGTTGAAGGTTGACATACTTAAAAGGACTAAGTTATTTAGTCATTGGAGACCTTTTCCCAGTTGCTTTGTAAAATGTCCATACGATAAGAATATGCTCTGGGGTTCAAAGAGGTCGGTATTATTATAAATGGGCCTTTAAAAAAAATAAAAATGGAAGAGACCTAAATCATCAATTTTAGTTGATGACCTCATCTGCCTTTGAACCAGATCTGATTCTGTTGACTATTAATGAGAGACAGAGAGATAGAATGGAGTTTTACCAGATCAGATGTTTGATCCCAAGTGGAGATCATTTAATAGCATTAGATCTACTTTGAGTTGCACCTTCCTACATGAATGCAACAGACACTGAGATAAATCAATTAATTTTCTCTTATGAAGGTCAAAGTGGCATGCTCGTCCTCTGAGGATCAGGAACTGGAGATCAGTTTTATTATTAAGTCCGTTCTTTTGTCTCTGGAGTTGAAGCTGGCCTTTCATCATGTCAAGTGAAGCAGAAACGGTCAGTGTCAACAGTCAACAGCCAACTGCCCAGCAGCAAACGCCACTCAAACTACAGCCTTCCAAAAAAGAGAAAAAGAAAGGTAAGATGTAAAAGTGGTGGATCAGAAGACATATCATATCTGAAACTATCTGGAAAAGACTTGAGGATACAAGAACAGCCTGGTGCCGATCAAAATAGAAAGGAGGACCCGGTTTCAGTGCAGTTTAAATCAGACTGCACTCATAATTTGGTGCTCGGAATTGTCCAAACAGGATGCATTTCTCTGATGAATAGAATGCATGGATGTGTTGTTGTTCAGTTGCTAAGTCGCATCCGACTCTTTGCGACCCCCATGGACCACAGTCTTTCAGGCCTCTCTGTCCCGCACAGCCTCCCACAGTCTGCCCAAACTCATGCCTGTTACATGGGTGACATCATCCAGCCCTCTGATTCTCTGCCATCCCCTTCTCCTTTGGCCTCCTGTCTTTCCCAGCACCACAGCCTTTTCTAATGAGTCCTCTCTTCTCATTAAGGTGGCCAAAATATGCATGGATGTATCTGTGAGTAAATAGAAACTGGGAAAGCAGATAGTAGGAGGAATTGTTTGCAGGAGATGCTTATAGTAGAGGAAAGTATGTGAAAGTTGCAACAAAGTTCATGGCAAAAGTATGTTGAGCATTTGCAACCTGATGCAAGAACAGACAATGTACTTTTGAAGAAAAACAATGATAAAATGAATAGATTTGATAGGTTCAGTGGTCCAGGAGCAGCAAATCTTCAACCTGATACTTATGCATCTTTAATATATTTTATAGGGTACAAAAATATCCATCCGATATATTCAATCTCTTGAGTATCCCTCTGTCCTCTTTATTTTGTGTTGTTCTGAATCAAAACCAAACTAATTGGAATCTTGCATTATACTGCCATCTTATGGTCATATCGTACATAGCAGAATTCTTTTGAGTTTATATGTTTGGCTTTTCCCACTTTTACATTACATGGAGAAGGTATGTAACCTTCTGTTTAGAGAACTGACCCTTTGTACTTCTTCATGCAAAATTATAGCTCAAGTATATTTATGACTAGTACAAGAGAAAAGAATTGCTACATGCTGAATGTCTGCTCATTGCATCCAGAAGAGGAGCTAGTGATTTATTAAATACAATACCCAGATGTTAGGGCTCTGGCTGTTATAAAATGCATACCATACTCTGTTATCTATAGCCACAGCAAGAGTGCAGATGGACTTACATGAATTAAACTGGCTTTTCAGGATTGGAAAAGACAGAGGAATTCCTTATGGCCAGATTTCAAGGTGATGGGGTAAAATACAAGGCCAAATTGATTGGTATTGATGATGTTCCAGAAGCAAGAGGAGACAAGATGAGCCAAGATTCAATGATGAAATTAAAGGTAGGTTTGAGTCATCTCCTTATCATATCTATAGACATGTTGTATCAGGTATATCAATATTGCTTTTTGTCCAAGAAGAGGATCTCTAGCATTAAAGGTGATGGATCGTGAGGTCCTTGGTGCTGTCTGAGCTTGGTTGCTTTTTTGTAGGCATTTTGTTACCCAACTAGGTAACACCATCAGTGCTCTGATTGTGATGATTGTGATGTTGACACTGGACAGGATATGCTCACAAATCTAGATTTACCAGGATTTTCGTTATTGCATCCTGACAAAGACTTAATTTGGAGATGCACCACTGTTTGTGACTTTTATGAAAGAAATTATCTTTGCACATGGGAAAAAGTAAGATGGAAACATGGCTAGAACAATGAGTGTTCTGAGACTCCTAGAAACTATATTCAGCTTTCTGGCTTTTCTTGTTTTCCATCATAAAGCTTTGTTTACCGGGGCAGTGGAAGTAAGGTCCGAGACTTGTATATTACTAATATAGTACAAACAGCGTTGATACATTTCCATATTTTGAAAAGTGACAGTTCATTATCCAACAGGACGGCAAAAATCAAGGGATGCATTGGATTCAGCCAGTTGAGGCAAGCAGTTTGTAACTTGGTGGCTTCTTTTTTCTTTGGATGGAAGCACTAAAAGTTTCAAATAGTTTTTACATGCTCTTTTTTTAAAAAAAACACAACAAAGTGAAGTGAATTGATGTGAATAATGACACTTTTTAATTTATTTATATTTTGTTTATTTATTTTTATTTAATTGAGTCCATACAATACACTGAGTTTTGAATTAACAGGGAATGGCAGTTGCAGCCCGGTCCCAAGGACAGCACAAGCAGAAAGTATGGGTGAACATCTCTCTTGCTGGAATCAAAATCATGGATGAAAAGACTGGGGTAAGTTCTTTGTTCAATAGGGGAGTCAGATTCTGTTTAGAGCAGAGGTCTCCAACTTTGGTCCCTTTAAGCCTTGTGGACTTCAACTCCCAGAATACCCCAGCCAGCATGGCTGGCTGGGAAATTCTGCAAGTTGAAGTCCACAAGCCTTAAAGGGACCAATGTTGGAGACTTCTGGTTTAGAGATCTACCTGCTACTGAAATGAGAAAAGGCTAGTTTCACTCTAAATACCCTCAAGCACTGTATCTAAACAGAAGCTGGAGTTGCTTCAGTGAAGTGAAATAGCCTTGAGGGTGGAGGTTGGTTTCTGAACATTTCGTTACCAGGGTAGGTGATCTCTTCAGCATCTAGGGGATGCCCGTGTTGGTGTTCTGTTCATAAGGGGCTTGGTGTGGTCAGTAGGTGGTGTGATGAGCCGGGCACCTTGGGGGAGGGTCTGATGAGGTGTCATGGGTGAGTCGCATATGGAGATGGGCTTGTGGTGAGGAAATCAGGTGAGGGTTGTTGGAAGATGAAATGCTGGTTGTGTGTGTGTGTGTGGAGTTGTGGGCATTACCAGGCCTTCCTCCGAGGTGACTGGCTTATCACAACACCTACTGACCCACACCAAGTTCTTATGAACAGAGCACCAACAAGGAAGAATCCACTGAAGATGTTACCTACCTTGGTAACAAAGCGTTCAGAAACCAACCCACAAACTTGGAGACTGAACCTCCACCAGAGCTACAGATATTCACCTCTATTGAAATAGCCATGTTAGAATGGAGAAACTAATTATGCATCTGGGTTAAGTATATCCTGTTCTTAACTTTAAAAAAATTACCTTGCTGCAAACGTTTGCTGCACTTAATCTCTATGTAAAACTCAGCTCTGATTTGCAAACAGCAAACGAGTTAACATTGGAGCAGACCTCTTGTCAGGTCAAAGGAAAGCGACTACTATAACATCTTCAATCACTATTTGACTTCTTGTCCTATATTCCTTGTTTTAAACTGGAGTGTAACACTCCCCTTATAATCAAATGCTTTTAACCCTCCAAACAATATCTGGGGATTCTGGTTCTGTAATCGGTATATGCCTATGTGACTTATTCAAGAGAATAGCTATCTAGATCTTGGTATTGGTCACTCAAACTACATGTTAGACTATAATGTTTTTTGCTCGGAGTAATTATAGACCCAGCCCAAGTATGATTTAGTCAGCCAACTAAACTAAGGTTAAATAGTGATATGTGACTCGGCATTTTATCTATCCAAGTAAAAAATTGTTTTGGAACTATGGAACATCAGCTAAAGTGAACAAGCGTGGCAGCAGTCCTGGTTAGAAAACAGGTTAACCCCTTTAAGAGCCATGGACCTCAACTCTCAGAATTCCTAGTCAGCCATGTTATCTGGGGAATTCTGGGAATTGAAGTCCATGCCTCTTAAATTTGCCCAATTTAGGTTAAATAGTTAAGTGTGATATGCCAACTTGTCAAATTGCTTGTCATGAGCTCTGATTATTTTGACAAGGGATTATGCTGTTCGTGGTTATTTCTATGTCACTTGATTTGATTCTAGGTTATTGAGCATGAGCATCCAGTCAACAAAATCTCTTTCATTGCTCGAGATGTGACTGACAACCGAGCCTTTGGTTATGTCTGTGGCGGAGAAGGGCAGCACCAGTTCTTTGCCATCAAAACGTCACAACAAGTAAGAGCAAAATAATGCAAGGCTAACGGCAAAGAGTACAAGAGTGATACAGGTTATTTTAGGATGCTGCTGTTGTGTAGCTCAGAAAAAGATTGAGATAAAAGCTATTGTCCCTTGCTGCCACTTGCCAATAAAAGAAAGAGAAATGTGACCCCTCCCCCATTCAAAAAAGATTGTCCATCTCCGGTTTAAAGTAAGTTCTGTGTCTCAGCTGCAAGTTCTCCTTCAATGTGCTGTATCCATAAACATGCTCTTTGGACAATCATTGCTAATGAAATTCCTGTGGGGTCGATCTATTTATAATAATTTGTGATCCTACCTATTGTATTCAGAGGGCACATTAGATAAATAACGGAGCAGCCCTTGAAAACAAGAGCTGTATTTCATTCTGGCTCAGCTCGGTTCTTTTTTCTTTCTTTCTTTCTTTCTTTCTCTATGTATCTATCTATCTACTATCTATCTATCTATCTATCTATCTATCTATCTATCTATCTATCTATCTATCTATCTATCTA
>JANHFO010006935.1:12663-31121 GCA_032468095.1 Pareas carinatus
ACTGAAAATTTCACATATTGTAAGCTATAATTTTGTTTATTGTTGTCTAATAAAAACTTTTTCTACAAAAAAAAAGTTATTGTAATTAAGTTATATTAACTGTATAGTTACCATAAATATAATGTATCTTTGAATTTGATTATCTCCCTCTCTCTTTTGGCAGTATTTCGTCAAGGTGATATTGGAACAAATTGGTATGCTGTATTGGCAGGATCCTTGGATGTGAAAGTTTCTGATACAAGCAACCATCAGGTAAAATTGCATCTCTAATACAATACAATTTTCTCAGGAAAATTTTGCCTATCTGTAGACTACTAAATATTTTGTTCCTATAATCTTTAATTCGGCAATATGGCAAACAGTTTTAGTGAACTAGAGGACTGAACAATGCTAGGGTCTTCCTTTTCCAAGCCTGACTCCAAAAAGTCGGTTTGTGTAGCATGACTTTGGTTCCATAATTGCTAACAAGGGAGCAGCAGTTTCCACAGGGGAGAGATATGATGAAAGTGACATTGTGTAAACTCTGCTGCTTTAGAACAAGTGATATTGATAAGATAATCATGATTGTCATCTTACATTGGGCACAGCGGCACACATCAAAGATAAAATTTAGCTGCCCCCTCTGAAAGTGAAACACATGCATGACACACATCTAAAACATACTATAATCAACATATGTATAATAAACAACATATACCTATATTCGACACACATAGGAAAGAGGCTACATCTTTATCACAGTGCTACTCTCAATTAAACTGAGAGACTGTACATTTGATTTTGCAAGGACCATTCAGGATGCAGTTGTACTTTCAGGGTACAGTTATACTTCTGTGGGTTTTCTTTGCTGTTTTTCTGCCCTTATTATAAACTACTTTGCTAACAAGACCTCTGGAATCTTAGTGTCATGAGGGCTACGTGGCACCTACGAAGGAGCACTTGGTCAATCATCTGGTCATGTTGAAAAGTGAATCCATTGCTTGAAGCACAGAGGCACTATGGTTCCCCATTAAAAGACTTTCCGAGTAATTTGAGTTTGTGTGTGAACACACAAGTATAATGCCACTGAATGGAAGCACTTTTCTGTTTAGAGGAAAGGAGCCAGGTCTTTTTCTTCAGCTGGGACTTTTCATTTGCAGCTAGTTTAATAAGGACTTTGCATAATCATAACCTTAGGATTTCTACCGTTCTTCCTAGTTTAAATGCCTTTTGGTGAGCAATTTTCAAATAGACCTGCTCTGTCTTGAATAAGATTGTTGTTCTGTGGGCCGTCTCTGAAAGTTGAGGGATCTCAACTTGCATACAGAGTCCCATGTTTACATTTAGGCCACTGTGCAATATGTAACAGTAAACTATTGCTATTGCTAAAATACTTACCTGTTCCTTCCCTGACCAAATATCAGGCAATAGTGAATAGCTGTGGACACTGTCCAACTACATCTTAAGCATGAGAAGACTTAGGGAACAGTTGAAGGGAATGTCAAGGATATATCAAATTTAGAGGTTCTAGGAAATAAGACAACAAGCTCCCCTCCATCTTCCTTACTTTATTCATCTCTACTTCTTACACGTTATGCTTTGAACTCTCTAAACACCAACACTTATGATGATTCAATTTTTTCAGTGAAGCTTTCCATAAAATGCTTGATCTGGATCCCTTGAATTAGACGAAACAAAGGCTATATTGCCCAGGTTTGCTTCCTTTACTTGTAAACTTCCTTTAGGATTGTGTATATATTGTTTTTCTTTTCCTACCTTTTACTTTTTCCACAGTATGAAAAATCTAGAATATAAGATCTGTGGTCCATCCTTGGGTAGCTGTATAATTCTGAGATGAGACTGTAACTCAACAATAGAAGCACCTGCTTTGTATATGCAAAATTCCAGATACAGGTTCAATTCCCACTGAAATATTGGAAAATCAAACCAAATCAGCTAAATTACCCTGAGATAGATGGACAATTGAACTAGCTTATTAGAAAGTGTGTCTGTCAGGTCCCCACTGAGATCCAGACAGCTCTATTTGGATTGTGTTTGGGGGGCCCTTAAAGATCTGGCTATTCTCCCAGGCCCTGAACTGGGGTGTTTTGAGCCCCTTGGGGGCAGAGTGTGTGTATGTTCTATATATTTCCTGTACTTTAGCCAGCTTTGCCATTTTCTTCTCTATTTTTCATTGTTCCCTGTCTAGATTGTTTTTTGGTATATTTCTCTCCTTACTTATTTCGTATTTTATTCTGTTTGCTATGTTGTATGCCTCCTAAATTTGGGTAGTGCCTAAATCAGTTTGATTCAATTCAAATTAAATTAAATTAAGGCCTTTTCCTATAAATATACCCATATTTTTTATAATTCTACAAAAGGCGGTGTTCATTAGTATTGTTAAACAAGCAATCAAGCAATAAAAAGAGAAACCATTCAAATTTAAAATGTAAAAAACCAAGACTCATTTTGTTTTCTCTTCAGAGTTATTTGATTTATTGGTTTAGAAGCAGCTATGAAAATTTATTTGTGTAGAAGCAGATTTACTAGTTGAAGTAACTGGTCAATTCAGATATTACTGACCCTTGTATTTCATGGGAATAATAAACACAGGAAAACTAGCACATGAAATTAAAGTGCTGTTTTATACGGAATTGTGTTAATATCTGCTGAACGCTATACCACAAGAGGGCAGTGTTAGAATGAATAAAGTTTTCTATTATTAACAGAGCCCTCATACTATTAAGTCTTATCATTTTTCCTCATTGGATGTGTTGATTTGGCTATGGAAACCACTCAAAAAAAGTGCAGAAATTGAAACCCAGATTCTTGGAATGCTGTGAGTTTGAGAGTAACTATTGCAATGGAATATGGTAATTCACTGTTCTTAGTTACTGATTTACTGGTGTTAACAATGAGAATAGTTTGCCTATATGTGAAAGCCTAACTCTAGAGTCTGACTCCATGGTCTTTATTTTACCCATTTTAAAAGCAAAAGAAGAAATAGGGGATCACAAAAGGACTATTTTACAGCATTTCTGATTTCTCCATGATTTATATTACCGGTACATAACTGAGCCATAAAATATGGATGACTGCTAGAAGGCACCCAAGATTTAAAGTTAGCAGGATGGGATTTGCCTTTTTTAGGAGACAATGATGGATCCTGCCTTTGCTCACCAGGGAAAAATGAAATAAATAGAAACCGAAAACGCAACATCCACAGTGACAATCACGTGAATTCATTTTTAATATTTAAGTAGTCTTGAGGAAAACTAGCCAAGCATTATTTTGGGAAGATAGACTTTCGGTTAGTAAGGGGACTTTACTCAAAGGTTGTGGAGACATTCATGTATATTTTTTGAAGGGAAATCTTTCATATACCTTCCTAGTTGCCTCTTTCTACTTTATAGAGAGAAGATGTGATGGAGAGAGCAATTTATTTTCAATCGTATCTTTTTTGATGGTGTTAATTGGTAAATCTGTTCCATTCTGTTACTGCATCAATTCATACACAGTAGAACAAAAAAAATACTTCTGAAGATATTTTTCTTGCTCTTTCTCTGTGAACTGCTGTTTTAAAAGCTCAAAAGCACAATTTCTGTATTTTTCAGGATGAAGAATACCTGTAGCAATTCCAGGAAGACAAGTATTGTTAGTCTGTTTCCTCACTGTCCTTTTTTGAAACCGATTTCTTCAATCATTTTATTAAAGGCCTGTTTTACATTTAAAAAGTACAAATATTTTTATTCTAATTCAATGTTTTGAAAATAGAGAGGGCTAACATTCAGGTCTTTATTTCCTAATGTATAGAATATCAGCTTTTGTAAAAAAAATCACCTTCCATATATGTTCTAAGGATATTTTTTCACTTGGAAACATAGAAAATAGGGTAATAGATGAATGAAGGTAAGCCTCAAGACTGTGATGTTGTTCATTTAATAAACTAAAATATTTTCCTAATGAATGAAACTTCAGTAGCCTGTAAGATATTATCTTCATCATGGTGTATATAGGCTGTTGCAGTAAAATGCATTTAAATAGATATATTGCAAAGCATAAGGAGCACGGTGTCTCATGTGGTTGGGACGCTGGGTTGGAAGTTAGCAAGCTTGTGTTTGAGACCCAAATGCTGCCATGGGGCAAGGTGAGCTCCCATTCTTCACTTCAGCTCCTGCTGGGCACATGAAAGAAGTTTCTAACTGTGCATACCCTGGACAACAGTGATGTCATCAACTAATCCTTTCAACCAGTGCTTCTGACTCTAGTGTGATACAGCTAGAAAGCATTTTATTTCGAGTTCCATGGTGCCTTTATCACATATTTTTCTTATACGTTTAAAGTATATTTTTCTTACAGCTACATGTAAGTATTTTGGATTTTTAAAGACTTCTGACCGCTATCTTTTTTTATTCTAACTTTTTAGAAAGTAAGTCACCCTGTTTTGGCAACAATAGGAACACATTTTATTGTTAGGATGTGTCAGAGTCCTTTTTTTAGTCAACCTGCTTAATTCCTTTGTTGTCCTCTTTGAGCTGGCTCTAGAGGTTGGCATGGAAGGAGAATCATCTCCTTCTAAGTCAAAACTGATCCTTGAAGTTCAGAAAAGAACAACTGACCAGTCTTATGACTGCTGCATTAGTGACTTTAGGACTGCAGTCTTACTGCTTTATGTAGATATTGATGTCAACAGATTGGATAGAGGATATTTTGAAAAGGTTGTTTTAACAAATTTGCTATATATGTGAAATACTGGGTTTTTATCTTTACCTTGAGTGCATTCCTATAACAATTGTCCTTAAAGTCACTGGGTTGAGAAAGAGTGACTGGTCCAATCACTCTTGAGCTCCATAAACGAGAGGAGTTAAACATCTTCCCAATCAAAACCAACACATTTGTATGCACGCACACATATTGAAAGAAATGTATACATATATATGTATATATAACACATATATATGCTAATCACCCAACTGTACTACTCCTGAAACAAGTCTTCTTTGCTCTCTTTTTATTGCAGCAGAAACAGTAGTAATAATAATAATATCGAAGAAAAATACTGGTTTTCATTAGTCTTCCCTAACCGGTGCCCTCTAGCTATATGAGATACAGCTTGTACAGCTAATGGTTGTGCTGGGCAGTGATTGGTAGGCATTGCAGTACAATTTAATTAGAGGATGTTGAGTTGGAAAAGCCTTGTTTTCTTTGACTTTATGCTCTTAGCCGTAGTTGTTTCTGTGAAAGTTCACTATGGCTAGACTTTGAGGACATTTGAATGCATTGGCAAGGCCAACATGGGATAATGATATCAGTGGACAATTCATAAAGTAGGATTGTTAGCTGATTGTACAAAAAAATGATCACTTCTATACTTGTCTCTTACATACCAGACAAATATAGAGTAGGTGAGTGTGTGGCAATACGTGATAATGCTAGAAGTTGTTATTGAACACATAGTAACAATAGATCAGGTGTAGGAAAAGCACAGCTCATAGTTTTATAACTCCTATAGCCCATTAGATGAGCAGGACTACAATTTTTAGATTTAAAAAAAAATCTTAGTGGGTTTAAGGAGGAGTAAGTCACAGAAATGTTTCCTGAACTTTGCACAGATTGAAAGCATAGTAAATCACAAATAATTCAGTCCTTGTCAAAAAGATGGATTTGTATTGGCTTGTTTTTGGTATTTTAATGAGTAAATATATATATATATATATTCCCTCCCCCAATGAACACTCCAAACTCACAATTTTTCTTTTCTGTTTGCTTTTCAGTCTGAAAAAATAGAATAGACTGCAAAGTGTTATCAATCAGCAGAGGGCTCTGCAATACTGTGCAAATTTTTTTTAGTGATGTTGCACCTTCTTCTTAAGCAACCAATGTAGGGAGAGAGCTACGGTAGCAAAAAAATGTCCCCTTTTTCAACACACAAATTTTTTATTAAAAGACATAAGCTTTCATGAATTGCAGCTCATTTCGTCATATGTACCTAATGAGACCCATCACCTTTGAGGGATAGGAGTAGATTGGCAAATAACCAAATTTCCACAAGGAAATGAAATAAAATATAAATAAAATAAGGAAAAATAAATACATAGATATAAAATAGTAAAATATATGAAAGTAAAGATAAACTGATTTAAAGAAAACATGCAAATACAAAATAGAGGAAAATAGAAAAGAATTAAAAAGAAAGAAAGGCGAAAATGTCCCACTGCTGAAGGGTATCTTGGCATGCTATGCAAAGCCCAAAGCAACTCTCAACTTTCTTGATCAAAGTTTTCTATCCCTGGAAAAGTTGGTTGCAAAGTTGAAAAATTTGAATTCTTATAGATTTAAAGGCACCTACTATATGTTTACTTTAACCCGAGTTACATAAACCAGAAATAGACACATGCTTTATTCAATTTGACTCAAAATGTATTTACAGTCCAAGATCAGTGACAAATAGGTACATGTATGCTAATATTATTTTTGTAGCTTTGAATCAGTGTTGATTCCTAGTGCCTGAGGTTTTCTTGGTAAGATTTCAGAAGGTGTTTGCCCTTATTTTCTTCCTAGGATTGAGTGAGAAGGACTGGCTTAAGTCACCCAGTTGGCTTGATCCTATCTTGATTTCTTAACCATACACTAGATAGGTTCTCCTTTTATTAATTAGCTCATATTATAGTAACGTGTGCCATAAGATCCTTTTTACCGTATATGCCTGCATAATATAATGCTTGTGCGAATTTTGATGACTCAAATAAATACAATAAGCTGTGCAAAATGAACTTTACCAATATAAATAGCCTCATTTTTCTGCTGCAAGAAATAATTTGCTTGGGAGAAAATTCAGAAGAACTGTTTTGGATCAGATCTAAGGTCTATTAGATGATACATCCATGATACAAGGATGACAGCCTCCTCCATCGATCCTCCCACAAGATGATATTTTAAGTGTTGCTTATAATTCAGAGTATAGAAATTATCTACCAAATCTGTTAACTATTCATATTCTGTTGTTCCATGAATTTGTCTAGTCCCCTTTTACAATCATCTAGGTCAATAGCTATTACTAATGTTATTTAGGTTTGTGTATTATCAAGAAGTATAGCTACAGTTAGCTTCCGTGGAGAACCTCAAGATGTGAGAGAAAGATTGAGAATATTTAGATTCAGATACATGAGAGAAAAAGAAAAACTCCCCACATCTCACTTCTCAGTTTGGGACACAAAGTATTCCCATTATTTATTTAACACTCAGGTTTCTCCATGACCACTGACATTTCGAACCACAGTTTTACTTGTAATAGGTGACTGAAGAATTTGACTTGTAGCATTAATTTCTGATATTTCTAATTAAGATTTTGCCCTCCCAAGTCAGATTTGCTCCCACTCTTTTGACCTTCTGAAAAGCTTTGAAGACATGACTGTGGCAACTTGCCTCGGGCCCCAGTGGGAGCGTGGCACTTATGGAATGGCTAACGAAATAGATATAATATTCTACCTCCTCCATTTGTGCATTTTGCTCCCTCGCTCTCCTTCCTACTTCATTGTATTTTAATCGAATTTTAAATGTAAGATCTTTATTTATTGTTTTCATGTTTTATAGTGCATTTAGCCGCCCTGCGTCTATGGAGAGGGACGGCATATAAATACGAAAAAATAAATAAACAAATAATAAATAAATTTAATTCAATGTCTATAAGCTGTCTACAGTTGTCTTTGCCGAGATGGGCAACATGCAAGTTTGATAAAGAGTAAATGTTAGTTTGCTGTCTCATTGTATGAGATTATTATCTGAACCTTTTTACATAACAATGTATAAATACAATCTTTATGACAGAAACAGACTGTTTTTTTTAAAGTTTCTAGTTCACCTTCTCAGTAGAAAACTCAGTGGCTGACCTATCAGCTGGCAGTCAGGAGTGGGACAGCTACTGGTTCTCGGTTTCCAGGGAGAACACCTCAGGTTTATCACTTTCCCGATGTCTAATCATGAAACAGAAGGAGTTCCTTGAGAACGAGGTTAAGCCATTTAATTGGCTCATGTCATGACTTTTCCATTGAGCCAAAAAAGAGATTGGACCTTTGGCCACTAAGCTATCAAAAGAGCTTGCTGACTTTCCAGGAAAAACTCCCTCACTTTTGATGAGCTTTTAAAGCCAACCTAAATGAACACGTGTGTGTGTATATAAACTTGGTTTCCTTTTTGTTCCTTCTCCAATTATATTGCCCTTTCTGAATTATGTTTTCTAAACTTAATCAGATATATACTTCTAGGGCATAAGAAATGCCTCAAGTTAGCCAATTTGTTTACTTTTGGAACAAGCTCTTTCTTCCTCCATTCTTGAAAAAAGACTGTAGAGAAGTTTAATTTTCAGGAAAATGGAACATAGAACAAAAGGTAGCTGTATTACACCCTTTAATGGTCCCTCTTCCAATATTGTGCTAAGGCCAAAAGTACGTGGCTCAGTGTGATTGTGAAAATGGAAATCCTGTGGTTATTCAACCCATTGCACTTGAATAAACCATGACCTAGTGAAGTATGTGAACCTAACTGCTGTGCAGGTAATCATTTTTATTTCCATGTTATGGATTCATCTCTTCAGACAAAAGTGAAGCAGAATTAAGTGAAGCCAGCCCTACCATTGTCTATGTGCTCATTGTGATCTTGCCTGTAATAATCCTGTCCTGTATGTGCACTTTTGTACTCTTTCTACAAATGTTTCTCTTTCTCATGATGAAGAAAAGGCCCTTGGCCCCTCGTATCCATTCAGGTGGGGGGTATTGGCACATGACCAGAAGTATCTCATGAGACCATCACCCGAGTGATACAGTGTATGTAGAAGCATCAAATGTCATGCCGCCATTACATAATTGTGACATCTGCATGATGACATTATGAGGCATGTGTCATTTTTATGTCACTGTGGTTTGCTATGAATTGCTTTCTTTGCTCAATGGCAAAGATCATTGGCATCAGTAGATAGGGCTTCTTTCTATAATAAATAGAATCAATAGTCTTTCAGTATTGGGACTATTATGCTGGAAAGACAATAGACTGGGTATTCGACTGTCTTCTATGTTTCTAAAATGTCAAAGACAGCGAGTCATCACAGTACTGGTAATAGACCAAAAGAAAAAGTGTGAATCAAAGATGAAATAATTAGGTGATGTCCTGTAACATGCAAAAAATATTAAAATAAGAACAAAAAAAACATTTTAAATGTAATGCCTTGCATATTGGCAACTACTAGAAATAAAGATATTCTTGGTCCAGTTGATCATTTGTTAAGTCCCGTTTTTAATATTCTCATCCTTCTAAACAAAAGAGGCATGTGTATTCATTGCTTTTGCCCAGAAATTAAATGAAACAAGTAATGCCAGAAAAGCAGGTTGTTGAATAAGTTGTTGGAGGTATAATGCAGTAGAACATTCAGGCAGATTCCCAAACCCAATGGGTTGGTTTTCTGCATTTTGAAGTAACTTCAGTGAAAAGACCACTTAAAGAAGTATTTATGCATTGGACTGTTCAATTTTTATTAAAGACTGAAAATTGGTTTGCCCATCATCCTAATACGCGGTTGTCTGCACCCCTCTTGCAAAACTTCGGTTAACCACTAGAGGACAGCAGTGAGGCTTTTCTCTATTTGCTGCAGTGTAGTAGATGTTCAGATTTTTTTTACAGCAGAAATGTTGGTAACTCCACCTAACGTGAGCACTTACACTTTGATAATAGAAAGCCACTCTTTATAGAATAGATGCCTTTTAAAAAATATATTACTTGATATAGACTAAACATTCAGAGGACGAGCATTAGTTTGAACTAGGACAAGGCTTTCCTAAAAGACAAACGCATCATTTGTAGGAAATGAGTTGTCATTTCCTAAGCATTGTTCTCAACTGAAGATAGTGGGTCTTTGGCATGACAGTGGTTTCTACACCCTTTGACATCCAAAGGCTGAGTGCCTGTCTCTTTAACTCTGCTTCACAGGATGCTGTGACAATATGCACCTTGGGAATAGGGACAGCGTTTGGAGAGTCGGTCTTGGATAACACCCCTCGTCATGCTACTATTGTTACAAGAGAAAACAGTGAACTCCTCCGCATTGAGCAGAAAGATTTCAAGGCACTTTGGGAGGTAAGCTCAAAAGACTGATTGATCCGAGGTAACATAGGGAGACAAAGCAAAGCTCTCGCCATCTGATCATACAGTATATTGCGTGGATAGGTTATATGTACATTCAGCAGGTCACAGTTCTTCATAATAAGCCACAGTGTCTCTGTGACAAGACGTGCTTTTGTGAAGTATTTTTCAGAATGGTAGTGAAGAAAAGCAAAAACAGTTTCAACAAATTGGCAGATTGTTATTTTTGTGGTGCATTTTAATATTTGAATTTTTTTTTAAAAAAGGCATTCCAATCCCCCTTTCTTTTTAAAATTAATTTACCCATGCATCTGTAATTCGACATAGTTTTTATTTTATATTTTCTTCTATTAAATACTCTATTAAATATTTATTACATTGAAATGATTTTACTTTTATTTGATAGTCTCTTAAATGTTATTCAACTTTAGAGTGTGAAAAGGCAGGTGCTGTTGTGGTGAGATTTGTAGTGTTTGTGGCAAAGGCTGTTGCAAACAGTTTGGGGAATTTTAGAATTAGTAGCAAAATGAGGTTGACTTTGAAAAATAACCTCAGTAATTGGCGAATGGGAAATGGAATGAGAAAGCTCTCACTTTTTAATTAGTTGTGTCTTCATACTTAGTAAGCACAGTTCATTCTTAACATCAGAGTAATATTTTAGAACTCGAAAATATGACTTAGGAGGTATTAACTCACACCAGTAAACTGATGTCTCTTAAGCTAGATGTTCTTTAGGGCATTTGAGGTGTTAGACTTGTGAATTTACTTATTGTAAACTACAGAACTAATATTCTGTGGGACATGGCCTTTAATGGTCAGACTATAAAAATATTACATTTTCCTGATATGGAAAATGTTTCCCCATGGTTGCCAAGCTTTTGGACAGTAATTCAACATGTATGGAGCTGGAAAAATCTTTTACATATGATATTAGAATTAATTCTAATCCCTTGACAAATGTTTCATGGCTAGGGAGATTGACTTCCGCAATATATGGACAGTTCCAGAAACAAATCATTAAAGACTAAATCATTAAAGACTTAACTATATAGTACAATCTTTCCCTTTGCAACTTGTACATTTTACTTCATAGAAACTACAGAAATATGATCAGATGGCCAGGCAAACATAAGGCAGAATAAGGCAGTTGCTTCAGATTATTGATGTTGCAGGGCAATGAGAAGCTGATAAATGAATTTACAGGTGGCTGTTGCTCTGCCTTTCCAGAATAGCTTTATAATTCAAACCTTTGTCCTGTTGCCAGGTTCATAGGAAGATTCGGTTGTCATGTAATCAATTCATGTATGTGGATAGAGGAGGTCAAACCGTGACTTTCTGTGAAATAGATTGTTTGGGCTGAGTCTGGATTTTAATCAGACATGTGGTCCTCCTTTTCCTCCTCCTTCCCATAGAAATAGTTGTTCTTTTGACAAGCCTAGAGAAGCAAACTGTAGTTTTTTTCCAAACCACCTCACTATCTTGTAATTGTTCAGTGAAAAGAACAAATATTACCCTTCTTCTTTCAACCGTTCCAAAATGAGCTGTTTCCTTTCCCTCTGATGGCTACTGTTTAAATAACATCCTGTCCACGAACATCTGCTCTGCCACATATCATGTTCATCCACAGAGACATCTAGTTTTACACAGGCAGCTGTGGTAGCAGCTTGCATGAGATAAAAATTCTCCTGGAGGATTAAGATGTCTGATATCTGTAGAAAGAAATAACTTCCCTTGGGCTCTTAAGATTTCATTTTTGAAATAGGAAAACTCCAAATCCCCAAATTGCTCTCATGGGCTAATCTATGAATTTTGATATTGATTTCTCTGTGTGAGGAACCTCAGCAGCACATGGTGTGAAATATTTTTCTCTTGCCAGTATCCTTCAGTGTTTATGTCAAGTGTTAATGAGAAAATTCTTTTACTTATAGATATTATAAGATGCAGTGCTTACGTGCGTTCAAATGTTAATCTTCAATTTGTTTACTGAGATTCAGATAGGAAGGGAATGAATCTTTTGGGGATTTCACTTATTTTTGGAGCACTATCCTACTGTGATATATAGCATGGATTTTCTATCATGACAAGAGAAAAATAAGTATTTTCAATCTTGAGAACTAAAGAAATAAGTATTGAGCAATAAAATAAATATAATCATGACAAGAAGGCAGTTTGCAAGTATAAGACAGAAATGCAGTCTTTTCCATATAAGATGCCTAAAGGTTTTGCTTAATTTGAGCAGTGATGGCAAAAAGATAATATAAGAATTAGCAACCAGCAGTGATTCAATAATCAATAAGGTCTTGTCTCATGTTCTACTGAGCACATGATTCACATTGAGTGTAAATCTAAAATCTAATTTCTGAGCTCCTGGCTTAAAAAATCCTAAGATTATTAAAATCTATTTGAGAAAAACAAATTAGGTAAATAATGGTAAGTAATTTTGCATAATTATCACATGAATTATTTGAAAGAATAAAAATGATTTTTAAAAACCAAACTAAATTTAAAAGACCTAATTCAAATGGGTAAGTTTAATCCATGCAATAGTTGCGAAAAAGTGTGTACTAGTGATAATTTTGCACTGATGAAAGCACATACTTTCACACAAGCATGAGATGGTCTACTGTATACATTTCAATACTCACAGTTATGCTTTAGCCTGGCAAGATTCTGTCTGTAAATGAACAACAATAAAGAACCTTCTTAGAAGTAATTCCGTGTGTCATTTATGGTTCTTTGACTTTGAGAGAAATAGATATAAAAAGATCTCATGAGGGTGGTTAATGATAGGATCGCTGTTCATATGATTAAGAAATGATTAAGAAAAGTTTAAGATGAACTAAAGATTAACATTGCTAGAAGTAGAAGAAGTTGGTTTATTTGTTCAAAATTAAAACAGGATATGTTTATATTCTCTGGCAACCCTTTATGGACTTTCTGGTGAGACCAAGACTGAAAAGATGATTCATGGATTTAATGTGTAGATATATTATGGGATAAAAAGATAAATATTTGTAACCTTACGAGGGAGTGAGAAGTCACTAAATATGTTTATACTTCTTGTGATGAAGGTTGGAAGTCACTTCTTTGCATATTCCTTTTCTCTTTATTACATTCCTATTTTTCTCTTTCTTTTTTCTTTCGCACTTTTTATTCCTTTCTATTCTCTTTTAAGTTTATATAATGTAATATCTTCAATAGTATAATATTTTATGCACATACACACACATACGTACCTGTATAAAAGAAAGTATTTTCTGCTTTAGGGGAAGCATTTATTTTCCTGAAAGGTGAGCTTATGTAAGTTCTGATCCTTCAAATGCATCATGTTCAACCTTCTTAAGTGATTCTTCCTTCTCAAATTAGGCTACACAAAATATATGCCAGGATGTGTTTCATGAAGGTAAAACAATAGCATTTGTGAACTTTGTTGTTGGTCTAGCCTATACATTTTATAAATATAAATATTATAAACAATGATAAGTAATATTAATGAAAAATGAAAAACTGTTATTTATATTTTAATGTGATGCATGGAAAACACCTGCCTCCTTGTGAGTAGCAAACTTGTGCGCAAGTTCCAGACCAAAGTTTCTCAACCTTGGCCAAGATGAATGGACTTCAACTCCCAGAACTCTTAAAATGTTCAAGGCTGAGAAACACAGCTCCAGATTATGAGTACCTGAAGACTCAGTTGTTGCTAAGCATAAAGACTGCTCTGAAGAAAGAGGAGGATGAGTGAGAGATTGGTTTGAGAAGAAAGGCAGAGGACAACAAAGAGAAGCCTGCAGAGAAAGCATCTGCTCGATTACTTTTATCAGACCTAAGTAAACAAACTCCCCCACCCATCTCTGGTGCTTGGCTGAGAATCAGCTCATTGCCCAGACAGAGAGAAGAAAGGTGGTTCCTCACATTGGAAATTCTTACTAAGAAGAATTGAAAGGGACCAGGGAGGTAAGGAGGTAAGGAGTTTCCATATGTTTGCAGCCAAATATGTAGAGACTGTTGGATCCACGTAGATCAGAGATTCGTAAGGACGAGGCAGAGACTGATTCAGTTCAACACCTTTATTGGTTACAGTTGCTATGGCCAGGCTGACCCCTTTTATGTGGATTCAAATGGGCAGCCTGCCAATCAGCGATAGGGGCATTCCCATGTTCGGGAATGCCCTCCCCCAAACTGCCCAGGACACAACACCCCTTCCTATCCAGATGGCTTTTCACCCACTTTGCATACATAGGTGGGGCGTTTATAAGCCCTATCAGACCTGCGCGGTTCAGTCGATGGGCAGTGGCCGAAGGAGAGGACGTGCTCATAGAAGGCGCTGGGGCTCCAATTGGAGGCTCCTAGACACCTCTGGGTGCGGCCTTGGAAGACAGATCCTTGTGGTCTTGGTGGAGTTCTCCAATTTCATCAGATAAGTTCAGTGCTTATCCCCCACTTTCGGTCCCTGGGGAGGGAGCAACTCTATCATTAGTCTGGTTGGGGTGTCACTTGGGATTTTTTCAGGTATGTCTTGGAGGCAGCCCCTTAACTGGTCTACGTGCCGCCTCCATGATTGGCCATCTTGGAGGCCTATTACATAGCATTTGGGCCCTGTGATTTTTGTGATTGTCCCTTCCACCCACAGAGGCCCATTGTTAAGGTTCTTTGCGAACACTGGGTTCCCTATATTAAATGTTCTTGTGTGTCCGGGGTGATCCCTCTTCTTTCCCCTGCTATCAAGCCCAGCAGTGGCTTGTGGTCCGTGATTAATTTGAAATGCCTGCCAAACAGGTACTCATAGAACTGCTTGATTCCAGCTACTAGTGCTAAGCCCGCCCAATCTAGTTGGCTGTAATTATGTTCTGCCTTTGATAGTGTCTGTGAATAGAAGGCGATGGGTGCTTCCTCACCACTGGGAAGCCTGTGGCTGAGGTCTGTCCCGACTCCAAATGGACACACACTAATACTATGAGGAGGATATTGCTGTAATGGATGAGGCATGTGTCCTCTGAGAGGAGGTTTTTTCCTGCTCGGAATGCTTTTTCCTCCCATTGATCCCATACTCACGGAGTGTTTTTTGCTAGGAGTTTGTGGAGTGGGTTGGCTGCAGTCACTTTCCCCTTTAAGAAGCTATTATAGAAGTTGAGGGGCCCAAGGAAAGTCTGAAGCTCCTGTTTGGTTTTAGGGGTTGGGGCATCCCTGATGGCTTTGACTTTGCTCATCCTTGGATGTATACTCCTGACAAGTATCTTGCATGTCATCAAAATATGGGACAACCCCGGAAATTTTTTGTAATAGCCACTCCATTATGCTTTGGAAAATTTCCGGGTCTATGCTGAATCCAAATTGCAGTCGGTTACACTTAAAGGCATGTATCCTTCAGTTGCTTCCATGGAATCATGTAGGATGGCTCAGGTGCTGCGATTGTGCATGCCACGTCGAATGCTGCCATTCTGCACTGTCTTAGGAACAAGGTCCTCATTTTCATGTCTGGATGGTTGAGTAGATAGTTCAATCATAGGTAACACTCGTAGCACTCCATGTAGGCATCCCATGACTCTATAGAAGGGTTGAATGGAACTGGGGTTGTGATCGGGGTGGCCATGCTTGCTGCAATTTTTCTTCCAGTTGTTTGAATTTGGTGCGCCTTGGATTTGTCTATCGCGGGCTTTGGTTGGCTCCTGTGGTGTGGTTGATTCAGTGATGTTGCTTGTTTGCCTGTAGTTCTGTGGTCCACTTCATCACCAGTGCTAGATCCACGTGGATCAGGGGTTCATAAGGATGAGACAGAGGCCGATTCAGTTCAACACCTTTATTGGTTACAGTTGCTTCTGTGGTAAGAACTGGTGCTGTGGCCAGACTAACCCCTTTTATGTGGATTCAAGTGGGCAGCCTACCAATCAGCAATAGGGGCATTCCCGCGTTCGGGAATGCCCTCCCCCAGACTGCCCAGGACATAACAGAGACAGTATGACTGTAAGAGAATGAAACTTCAAATTGCTGCCTCCAGATCCATTTATTTCCTCGATTAGATATTTTGAGAGTTAATTTGACTTCTTGGTTTAGATTGCTGAGGCTTCAAGTAGTCTGTTTTTATTGTCAATCTCTCTCTCTGAATGCTCAAGGGACTGATGAGAATAATTTTCACCAGGTTTTCTATTTCTTTGGAGAGTCCAATTTTTGTTACTCACTTGTCAGCTTCTCACCTTCTCACCTTCTCACCTCTATCTAGAAGAATATCTGCACATCTAACTTAAGGTGAAATAGAATTAAGTCAGGTAGCACAGGCTCTTTTAAGACTCTTTTAAATGAGTAGATCATGAGGTACAAGATTGTTCAAGCAACTAATGACAGAGTTGCTGTCTGTCAGACTGTAGCATGTTAAAACTCAGATAATCCCACTGTACCTAGAATTAAGATTATTTTCAAAGAGACTAAAGCAAGGAAACAAGTTAGAATTTTATATTAAAACAATTCCTTGTCCTGTCATTGTGTTGCCTAAAACAGTGGTCGCCAGCCTGTGGGCCCCGACCCACTGGTGGGCCACCAGAAGATCTGGGTGGGCCCCTTCCATTCTTGGTATGGCTACACATCCCAATCAAAATTTTATCAGGAACAAAACAAAATCAGAAATTTTGTGAAGCAAGGAGTAGAATCAACATTCCCACTCACAGTTCAAATCAGGGACAGTTGTTCTATTACAAATAGTTTGAAAAAGCTCTTTTTGTGTCTTTGTATTCTTCCCTATGGCATCAGCATGTAAATCTCATTTTCTTACCTGTTTTACTGCACTGCAGACTAATATACTTTACATTAGCTATTACTTCTACAAATTCTCATTTTCTCTGTCAAATGATGCATGAAAATTTGAATCGCTATAGCTTTAATAGAATAAGCATCTTATCAGCACATTATATCAGAACACCCAAGGACAGTTATAGAATCTCTATCTGTTTCTCTCTCTCCTACACACACTCAAAAACCACTACATTTCTAAAGTTTTCTTCCTTCCTTCCTTCCTTCACATAAAAGATTTGAGGTTGAGGTCATCTGTTCTGAAGGCCAAATTTATACTTGATTGTGGTAAAATCTTAAAAGACAAGATGGTGTTCATGAAGTTAAAAATTCTAACTCAATGTGATTTAGATGAAAGCTAAACCTCTCTAGAGAGGTCAACATATTTGCATTCTATATATCTTGCATTTTACTTAGGTTTCTTATATTTTATTCTAAAGAAACAGACATACCCAACCATGAGTGAAACTGGAAAAATCTAATTGTTCTGTTTGCAAAGCTTGAATTTTAAATTCCAATTTTAATGATTAAGATTCAAATTCTCTAGGTAGTCAAACAGCATTTGAGCAGATTTGATCTAGGAACATAATAAAAGTGACCAATATTTATATTTTATGGTATGCAAAAGCATGTCAATGCTGGATTTTCTCTGTTATGTGCGACATCATAGCACTACCAGAGGATGTATTCGTAGCTTCCAGTTCAAACTGATTAGGTGACAGTAACAGATTCTAAATTTGCAAAAATTAACCCTGGTTGAGCAAGTCAAACTGAATAAGTAGACTAAACTTTCATACTGCTCATTCTGGAATGACTATCTGACTGCCTGGTCACCTGCCTCTCAGATTGGATATTGCTGAAATTAAGAAAAAAGATTTCTGTTTCTAGAACAGTTTTTTAAATACTTTATAAGATTCTATATAATCTGCCGACAGATGGGAAATTGAACAGCTAGCCTTGTGGTGTGGCCAGAACAATCTTAAGCTGAACTCACTCAAAATTGTGGAAACGATAGTTGATTTTAGGAGCAGCTCTTCTATTCTACTATATTTTACAATTATAGACTATATAGTATAGTCTATATAGGATATAGGATCCCGGGGAAAATGGCCGCCGGGAAGCAGCCTCCATAACGTCGGGGCCAGAAGAGACGAGGCTCCAACGGTCTGGTATGTGGGGACGGGCCCACGCCCGATCCCCCTGAATAGAGGAAACTGCTCTAGACCCTTCGCCCTCCCCAAAGAAGACATCCACGGGCACCATTCGGGAGAGCAAAGGACTTCCACAACAAGGCGGTGAGACTGAGGCAACATGAGGGAATGGAGAAAATGGCAGCGAGGACAGAGAGAGCGGAGGTGGTGGCAAAGGTCGGATCCTGCCTGGTTGGAGACAATGAGCAGATCGGGGATGACGGTGACAGGGGGCCGGAGATGGAGGAAACAACAATCTCCGGCAGCATGGCTTAATTCCAGCTCCAAACTGCCTACATGATGGGGAGGCCTGAAAGGCCTTGTTCCCCTCCTGGAACCAATCTGCCCTGAGGAAACAGCAGGCCTCAACATCTCAGC
>JANHFO010006935.1:62748-76307 GCA_032468095.1 Pareas carinatus
CTAGAATACTAAAGGACACAACTATTATATATTTTAAGATGTAAGCAACAGTTATTGTCATACAAATAAGAGAATAGGTGGTAAGTAATAGGAAAGATGACAAGGGTAATAATGATATATTTCTACTAGGTATTTTAACATCAAAATGTTATTAATGTCTAGTCTAAGTGGTACCGGTACCACTCCAGATATTGCTGTTTCAGTAGAGCTGAAGGGAGTGAAAGTGTAAGAATACACCTTTGCACTAAAAAGAAAAGCATTTACTGCATTTCAAAGAACCATGATTAATTTTAATAAATGGTCAGATTTTAGTCTTACGTGTGCCTTATATCACCTAGTAAAGAGAAATAGCAACAAACTGAATAATGTCTCTGTGAGATTCCTCTCTCTTTCTAATTTATATGTGGTGTCCTCCAGCTGCATTGAGTTGACAACACCCCAAATCACCAATAAAGATACTGTCTTGGTTGGGGAAAGTAGAAGCTGTAGCCTGAACACATGCAGAGAGCACTAGATCACCTCTCAGAATTATAAATTTAAGAAAACCAAAGAGATTCACCTTCAGGTACGAAATACTTTGTGTTTATCTTGGACTACAGATTGCAAAAAGCAGAACCTTTTGAAAGTGGTGCAACTTTATTGAGGGATGCCAGCACCAAGAAACCACCTCAGACTTTATGTTTCTGTTGTATACCAGCACCAGCAAGAGTTATTTGGAATAGGCCCAGGTTATAAACACTGCAAATAAAGAACTTCCATGGGGCTGATATGATTTTTTGCATTTTGTAGTTTTATTCTCAAAGAGTGCCAGCATGTGTTCAGTTCTTAATTATTTTAAAGTCTGCAATCTTAACAAGGGACTTGCATTTGAATTAGCATGCTTAATATCATTTGTACTTTTTCTATCTAGCCTTTTGTGGGCATTATCCATCTCCATAACCAGTTTCTGATTTCTACATGTGATACTGGAAGTTTTAAAAGGGGCTATGAGAGGTCTTTTATTGGTCTCTAAGCTTGGTTGTTTTCTTGCAGAATTTCATTACCCAAATGAGTAGGCTGGCTTGGCCACTTAACAGTGAGAAACTGATGAAGCGGGCACAGCAGTGCCTGCACTTTCTGTGTCGCATGAGAAAAGCTCATCTTCCTTCCCCTATTTTGACCACTTTCTACAGGGGAATGATTGAGAGCATCCTGTCATACAGCGTTACAGTCTGGTTTGGAAACATCACCGCAACAGACAGGAAGGTGGTGCAGAGTGTGGTGAGGATGGGCGAAACGATCATTGGCAGTTCCCTCCCTCCCATCCAGGACACAGCACAGAAGCGTTGTTTGAACAGGGTCCGGAAGATTATCTGGGACACTACTCATCCTCTTCACAACCTGTTTTCCTTGTTACCTTCTGAGAGGAGGCTTCGTGGAATTCATAGCAGAACATCCAGGTTCAACCATGGTTTCACTCCATACAGCATTAACCTTGTGAACTTTCAGGCTTCCTCCTTCCATTATATATTCAAGATGGACAGTATTTAATATTTTATTGTTATGCATATGCAGGGGTGTGGGTCTATACATATGCTGTTTATAGTATGTTTTGGAGTGTGTCATGTATGTGTTTCACTTTTAGAGGGGGCAACTAAATTTCATTTTTGAAGTGTGCCGTTGTGCCCACAGTATAATGACAATAAAGATTATCTTATCATCAGTGCTAGTGGGGAGTGAGGTTTGCTCTCAGTTTATATCTGAGTGGCTTGCCCTGTCAGTGATGGTGAGGGTGATCTTAGAGGTTCTTTGATGGGGCTGTTTACTGTTGGCTTGTTTGGCTGTTCCTTGTATTGTTTACTTCTTGATTGTTGGTCTAAGTTTATGTGAAGACAAATCCCACTTCTTACTAATCTGATGCTATTACCTAGTTTGGGTAATGAAACGTCTGCAAGAGAAGAACCAAGCTCATAGAGAACCGAGGATCCCTCATGTCAACCCTGAGCTACAAATATTCTCCTTTATTCTACATCTGCTTCGTTGATCACATGTTGAAACTCACACAACTAGAATCTTTATCTTGCTCCTTGCATTCCAAGAAATGTATAGAGAAGCATGTTCAGATTATACCTTGGGAAAGTACAGTGGCAGAGACAGGGATGTTTGGATATCATCCTAAAGTTTTTTTTTGTTTTGTTTGATGTTTTCTTTTGATGTATAGTATGAGAACAATGTTCTGTCTCTCTATTTCTATCTTTTTTTTAATCTATTGTTTTTCATCTGTATGGAGATGGCTAAAGTTTAAGAACATGATTATTTCATACTTACTAAGTTGAAGACCATCACAATCTCTCTGTACAACAAAATATGATGTCCTCAACCCATGCAGCTGGATTAATCAAAACCAATGTTGCCATTCTGTTAAGTTACTGTTTATTTTCCTCTTCACAACATTTTAAATATAATTGTTTGTTGAACTGTCACGCTGTTCTGTTTTAAATATACTTTTCACATTTCCCTTAACACATTTTACAGCTTCCCTTACTGCTGTGGGCCACCTGCTTATCTGAAAATATCTTAGCAGATTGTCATGAGTAACGAGACTGCCTTATCAGAAGGTGATCCATATGAGGAGTTATATAATATACCATGAAGGAAAGCTATTCTCATTTTCTGTTCTATTGCATCAGATATTTCATTTGCAGATGACTTCTAAATGCGTTTGGAAATAACATGGCTAAAAAGAGATAATGGATTGAATCCAAATTCTGTCGATTTCAAACTCATTGAAATAATCAGATTTCACTCATTTAAGTCCATTCATTTTAGTAGTTCTTCCTGTTTGTCAGTATGCAACCTAGTTGCTTATTAAGGCCTTCTTTTGGACTGTAAAATAATATCTCCTGTCCTCTCTTCTCCTCTCTCTTGAGCATTTGCTACCACATTGTTTTAACCCCATCCTGATGGCCATCGTTGTGAGGAATCTGCTCCCTTCCATCTTCCCCTTCATGCTTTGCTGGTTCCAGACAAGACTAGAAAATCATCCTGCTTGATTTTTCCCCTTTGCTTCTCTACGTATCATGCACTTTCCCTTCCTAGTGTCATAAATCAAACTGATAGGGCTGCCACATTGAAACATATTGTACTCAGGAAAGGAAGCCAAAATTGCCCCAAATAACTATCTTGAAAGCGGGCAGGAAAAAAATTGATTTTTAAGACAGAATGGCCTCTCAGATTGTGGCAGCTAACACATGGATGGGATGTAGTGCCAGTATAAATTCCCCTCCCTGCCAGCGCTGGTTGTGTTTATTGCTATAACAGAGGCTTTGTGAGGCAGTATAAAATTCTGCCTGTTGGGGAGACTCACTTGGGAAAGGTACAATTTGTTTTCAGCCATTTGAGTAAATTTGTTCTAAGAAAAGTAGCACACTGAAGGGTAAAACTTTCAGACTTTTTCAAAATGAATGAAATTTGAGCATATTTCATACTTAGATGGCTGTTTCTTCATCTGTTTCAAAATCTACAGTTTGTATGCATATTTGCTAGTTGTTTTTAAGATAATGAAAACAGGAATATATGCTTCAGTTAAATGCCCAAGAACAACATTGTTCTTTTGACAGAAAGTTAACGAAAGGAAGAGGCTTTGTCTTGAATTTAATCATAACGGAAACTGGGTTCTCTTTGAGGGATTAGCAATCAAAAGGACTGATAGAATATTTAAAAGGCATCCTGGGTCCTTTTGACAAATGGCTTTTTTGAGAAGTATCATATGAGAACAACACAAGGCCTGAAAAATTCTGGATTTGTCAGCAGTTTCAAAGAGAATGGGTTAGAGATTCAAATTCCTTCCAGATAAATTTAAATCAAATTATAGGAATAGGAGTTTTAGGATACTTTTTAAGTTTTTACTATTTTGTTTGATAAATCGTAATCTGAAGGTAAGTACTCTACTTTTAAAAGAAATTTAGCAGGATTTAAGCCCTAGCAAGACCAATGTTTTAAGGATTTATATTATTCTAGTTGTAATATCTTATCCATTTATTTGAGGGTAAGTCTTATTAATCTCATTGAGGCTACATTAAAGTAGGTCTGTTATGTGATTACACTGCCAGAAACCTTTTGGCGTGACTCCGCAACGTTTTCCTCTTTAATAGAACAATGAATTATAATGAATATTTGTAATTCCAAAAAAATACTTCATAGCAAACAATAATCTATGTCTAGTAGTGGATAAGTATTGAATCCCCCACACCTGTAATCACAGCCTTTATGTGTCAATCAGCACATCTGCAGAGAGAGAGCTTGAGAGAGAGCAGTGTGGTGTAATGGTAAGGGAGACTTAAAGTCAAGACCATCCTCCCCCACTGGGTGATTTTGAATCACTCATCTTTTTTTCTCCAGCCTGTTTCATTGGGGGAATGGCAGACTATAAATTAACCAATTTAGAGTGCTTCTCATCTGAAGGAATACAATAAATTGGAGAGTCTGATTGCTAAGTAATGATTATCCCATGTGTTTTAGCTGGTATTGTTTATTTGTTTATTTTTCAATTTTTTCTTCTTTGGTTTAATGTACATCACCAGAATCACATTGTTCAAGTTGGATGCCCATATAAACTCTATAAACAAACAAATATGCGTTTACTACTACTTATTATTTCTATGTGCATTTGAGAGTCCATAGCTTATACATATTCAAGATCTGTTAGGCTTCTTCCAAGTATGAGTTGAAAACATTTGTTTGATTATATACAGGACATGATAGCCATATTAAGAAGTTGACACGTCTTTGGGTGGGCAGGAGACATGCTGTGACAGTGATGGTGAACCTTTGATACGTGTGCCACAGTGAACATGCAGAGCACTCTCTGCTGGCACATAAGCCAAGTCATCCTGGCATCTCTCCAGAGCTGAGCATGCTCAGAAGGGAGTAGCAGCATCAGGCAATGATGTCACGGGCCATGCGCATGTTCAGAAAGAGAGTAATGGTGCTGGGTAATGATGTCACGGGCCCATGCGCATGCTCAGAAAGAGAGTAGCGGCACCAGGTGGCGATGTCACGAGCCGCAACTCATTAGCTGCGACTCATCTGGCATTCGGTGTCTAAAAACCATCACTGTACTATGAAATATGAACCAGGCTTGTTTCCATTTCTTTACAATACTATCTCTTTTTAAGGGGAAGAGTTTATAGTTTTTTTTCATTTCTCCCAGCCTTTTGGAGGATAAATAGTTGCATTTCTCCTCTCTCTTTATTCCTGCTATACTAACCAAATAATTCCCACAAGTTATCATCCTGTTGCTAATGGATCCCTGGTAAGTACTGCGCAGAAAAATTATGTCTACTTCTGCTTTTTGATGAAGCAACTGGCGTATGTTGCTTCTGTCTAATGTAGAAGTATTATATAAATTAGGCAACAATTAGTTGCTGCTCTCTTCTTCCCCTCCCTAATACTTTGCTGAAACTTGCAGTTGTATGCATTATTAAATAGTCAGTTCACTCCCTTTCTCATTCTTCTCAACCTCAAGCAGAGAAGACCAGCAATAGTGCTTAGTTTCCCCCCACAATATCTAATGGAACTGCAAGCGCCCTAGCAAGCTAATAAAGCACAGTTACTCCAAGTTTCACAGAGCACTGGCTTGTCATGAATTATCCTTCTGCAAAAAACAGTGTAGGAAGCCCAGTACTCGGCTTGCCAGGAGCAGGTGGACATATACAGCACCAGGATCTTTTGTGATGCTTTCTCGGGAATAAGCTAAAGAAGGCCAGCAAAAAAATTAGTAACGATTTGCACAAACCAGATGGATCCGTTAGGTTGGCATTCCCCAATCTTTCCGGCTTTGCTGGCGGGGAATGGGGGGGTGGGGAAAGGATACAGGAGCTGTAGTGGCGCAGTGGTTAGAGTGCAGTACTGCATTCTACCTCTGTTAACAGTCGGCTGCCAGTAAGTTCAGCAGTTCGAGTCCCACTAGCTCAAGGTTGACTCAGCCTTCCATCCTTCCGAGGTCAGTCAAATGATTGTTGAGGGCAATATACTGATTTCTGCAAACCACTTAGAGAGGGCTATAAAGCACTGTGAAGTGGTATATAAGTCTAACTGCTATTGCTATAGCTCTATGTGAGTGGTAGGTAAGTGCATTCATGCAGCTCCATTTGCATTAGTGGTGGGCACACGTGCACATTGCTTGCAGAAATGGAGCTTCATGTTGCGTGGGCTTGTCCATGGCTTGTGCAAGTGCAGCTCTGCGCACACGCTCACCCACCTTTTCCACATGGCCTGGAGATTGAGAACCTCTGTGTTCAGTAATACCCATGGTTCCATCACATTTGGGATATCACTCGTGTTTAATTGTCTCAAAGATCCCCAAGCTATTTTTTTATAATGTTGAGTCTTATAACACATAATATCCTTCATATTTTTTTTAAGTTGATCAGTTTCTTTCCACAGACTAAAACAACACAAGTCAAATATAATGGCAGCAAGAATTCTTGATACTTATTTACAATTTTGAACAATATATTATTTTTCTGTTGCCTGTGTTCCTAGAAAAACCTCAATTTAACCTTAGTGCTACAACATACAGTATAGTGTTGATTAATTAATTGTTGAGGTACTGAGTAAATAAAAAAGGGACCATCTTTTATTTTGTCATTTGGGGACTATTGGTGATTTTCTTAATCCTGATTAAGGGTAAGCCACATTTAGCATAGCCTGCATACAGTATATCCTTTATTATGAAAAAAAAATCCTCTGAAATACTCTCCATGTGTTTTCGTTACTGCTGCTATGTCCTTCTATTAATGCAAGATCCAAACAATCTGTAAGAAATCCTCATACATATTTATACTTGTGCCTGCATAAACCCAGTGACTTGGTTCTCTGTATATTTTCAAGTCAACAACCTTGCAAAACAGTTTTGTAACTGTTAAGCTTGAAGAAGCATAAGAGGAATATTCCCCTGCTGTTTAGATCACCCCCAGTTTCCTGCTATTTTCTGATTGCAGAATCTCTACAGCAGAGATAATGGAGAAGCAGAAAGAGCCCAGTTTGATTTCTGATATTTTGAGTTAGTTTTCAGCATGGTCACTTAGATCGTTCATCTTAATTCATATGATAAAACAAAAAGACAGCAACTTCCTAACGTGATTTTAATGGTACATTTTTCTAACTTTACTAGCTAATAAAAATTCTGGACCTAAAGAACAAGGCTTGGATTTTACAATTTGGATTGGAATGAATCAGTCTTAACATAGAAATGAAAAGAATTGAATAATACAGATGGCTCACTTTCCCCAACATCTACCATTTTTTTCTGTTTTATTCTCTTCTGAATATCAATATTGCCCAGCTATATCTCCTGAGTGGTTGTCTCTAGGAAACTGAGTGAGGTTCTTCTTGAATTTTGAGCTAGAGGACTACATGACTGATTTCAGCTATAAATTAAGTGAAGCAGAATAATACAAAAGAATTTGTTGTTTCCCCATTATTCATGCATTAGTTCCCTTGGTGATGCTTTTATAGAACCTGCACTTTTCTGTTAGCAAACATATCTCCCTGGGAAAGACCCTCTCTTATTTGGCATAATTTCATTGAACAAAACTTGAATTGTTGTGGGTTTGGTTTGTGTGTGTGTGTGGTGATGATTGGGTGCCGATTGAGATTTTCTACTCTGTGAATAATTGTTTTTTCAAGTAAACAAAAGTCACAGCAGGAAAATTAAGCTAAATACTGGTCACTTGTGTTTTTGATTCTCCCTGTAAAGGGAGTCCCTCTATGTTTGGTAAAAAAAATCTTACATTTATCTGTATTTTGCACTGGATTAATCCTCCCATCAAAATTCTCTCAAACTTCTACTTCAGAGGTGTCATCTGAGTCTCCAAAGCCTGGAGAAGCTTGTTTCAAGGTGAGCTATTTATGACATAATTGGGACTATGATTTTGATAGATGAGGCCATCATTTATTACAATATGTTGATTGAGGAATTCATAATAAGCCAGATAAACAGTTCTTTGGACTTACTGATGTCCAGATAATGCCCTCTTGATTTCCCATTTGAGTTCTTTAATCCAAATAGCACTGGAATAAGGAAAAGATTCTACAAAAGGACACAGAGGTGTTAAGAACAAAACTCAGGTTCAAAACAAAGTTTTTAACCTGAAAAAAATGATTGGGGAAAATTGTTGTACCAGATTTCACACTTGTTGTAGTATTGTATTGAGCAAAATATGCACAGCCCATTATCTCATAATATATAGATGAGAGGTCATTTCAAGAAATATTCAGAATATGTGTTGTTCTTGTTATCCCAATGTGTACAATATGTTCTGTTGCTTGGTCTTTGTAAGTATTCTTTTAAGCAGACCAGAAGTCTTTCAAGATAAGGAAAAGCTCCTTATCAGAAACATGCTACTGAGTTTCAGAAGCACATTTTGGGCGACTTCCAGAAGGCAATAAACAACAGCAGCCACTAAGACGTGATGAACGCCAAAAGGTACCACTAATTTTCAAGACCACCTAAAGCAATGGTGGATCTACATTTAGCTACCCAACTCCATTTTGGGAGACTTTCAGAAGCCATAAAAATGGAATTGGATAGCTAAATGTAGATCCACAATTGTTTTAGGTGGTCTTGGAAATTAGTGGTACCTCTTGGCGTTCATCACCCCTTAGTGACTGCTGTTGTTTATTGGCACATAGCTCTGGATGTTCAAGCTGTAGGATGATTGATTGATTGATTGATTGATTATGTGCCGTAAAGTTGAGAGTTGATTCTTAGCAACCACATGGATAGGTTTTGTCTATGAATACGATTATTACCTGGCTGCTATAGTACTTGGTGCAACTCTCATTTCAGTAATATTGGATCAAGCTTTGAAGAATTCTTGCATTTTCCACGAGGAAGGTAGAGTATCCTATGACAGAGGCCCTGCAATCAGAACACTGACTAAAGGAAGTAATTACAAGGAGATTCCCTGATTGTTCTCCTTCCTGCATGCAGGTGAATGATCAGGGAACCTCCATGTAATTATTCCTGCTCTTCCCAGCCATTAAATTTATTGGAAATAAACTTGTACAGCTAGTAAGAAAAACATTTTTGGAGCTCTTTTTTCTTTTTTGTTTCAAAGAAAAACCAGCTAGCTGGATAGTAGCTGTAAATGTATTCAACCATACTCATAGCAAATCTCTATAAAATCTCTGTAAATACGGTTCAGTGCAAATTATGAGGACATAATAATTTCAGAAAAGGCAGCCTGGTTATTAGGAAAATAGTCTATAGCATAAAGGATGATTTTAAAAAAAATCTTAAGGAAGAACTGATATTACGTTTTGTTTAAAGAATAGCATTTTCTTTAATGTATTAGCATTAGCATTCAGGCTTATATACTTCCCCATCCCTCTTTACAGCACTCACTGGGCGGTTTATTACAATGTGGAAACATTATTTGCATATTATCCCCAACAATCTCTGTCTTCTACCTTGTTAGACTAGGACTCATGATTTCTACTCTGATGCCTTAACTACTGCCCTCAACTGGCTTTTGCTGAATCATATGAACCCAGAATTGTGATTTATTTGGTTGTTTATACACTTTCATTGTGTGCTTTGTTGAAAGCTTAAATTAGTCAAGTTTAGTAACTGCAAATTGAATTTGACCTCAGGAAACGTTAAGATTAACTTTGGCTCAGAGGATGCTGCAAGTTATAATCAGAAGCAGAAGCAAAGGCTTTTAATATCTTCCTAAAAGACAAGTCATAGTTTATCTAGTGACCCTACCCTCCCTCTCTATATATAACCTGCTAGTTATTTATGTTTGACTGTACTATTATGAGAAGATGCGTTAATATAAACATAAAAAACTGAACAACAAAATGCAGTGAAATAAGATAAAAACCAGAATTTAATAACAAGATTGTCAGTACTGCCATGTCTGCAGCTATTTTTCCTCCTCTTCCTCTTCTCCTCCTTCTCCTCCTCCTCCTCCATCATCATATTATATTTGCCATAATCCATATTCATTTCATTATTTTTAAGATTTAGTAGCTTAATATTTTTGCTATTTTCTCCTTTTATTTCCCCATGAAAGCTCCAGAAAATTAGATACGGAAATTTTTTGGCACCTAAAAATGTTATTAATAAATATCCGCTAAGCTGTTTGCTACAGAGGATTTGTTTTAAATGAAGAGTTCATAAATAAATTTGCTCATTTTTGGGAAAAAAAGTAAGTCAATTAGTTTCTACAGTACAATACTGTTTTTGTTTCAGCTCCAATTTAAGCTTGACCATCCATTGAGTTCAGAAGGCAAATCTTTTGACAATCATCTTCCTTACATTGATAGTGCATTTGCTGAGCATGTATATTCCTTTTAGCCCCACCCCTTATCTGTATTAGCCTTGGAGAAGTGCTTACTAATTACTCTGACATACTGAGCAGACAGTATTTTAAATTAGAATAGTATCAGTAAGCCTTTTACAGATCTCGGAACATAATATTTTATTAATGCAAATATTCTATAAGCTTCTTCTTCTGAAAGTTGCAGTAAGCAATAAATGTATTGATAAAAAAATCCTTCAGTAACCACTTTTGCTTGCAGGAACTCTGCAAAAGCATTTGTTGGTGATGTTACAGAAAGTGAGTCCGGTGCATGATCTGGAAGCTATGATGCATGGACCTATTCAGCTTTTTCAACAGAAGAACTGAATAATAGGAGAGTCTTTGGTTAGAGGGTCATTGTGGTTCAGGGTTAAGATGTTAGTTAGGTTAGGACTGAAGTACCCAGGTCCATTTTTGCCCAGAGATCAAAAGACAGTTTTTAACTAGGAACAGCACTGCTTGTTCAGTATATTCAGAATTCCAAAACGGTACATTAAATTTGGGGTAGTCAGAAGAATGGTTATGTTTAACAAAGAACAGAAAGGATGACTATCATGTTTTGTGCACCCAGGGCCTGTTTGACATTAGCAGCATACATAACAACAGTAGTCTGTGCAGGCTGGTGAATGCATATCTAACAGTACTTTTTATCATTATTTGTTTTTTTAGTTGGTGGTGTATTTAGTTGTGGGGGGGAAAATCCCATCATTTTTCTCTTTTCTAAAGTTAATGGTAATCCCATCATAGAACTTAGATGACCAATAGAATATGTAGAGCCAGACTCTGGGTGGCATATATTGAATAGCCCCAACAAGCCATATTGGAAATAAAACCATTTACAATATCAACAAAAAATGAAACCCATAAGTGAACACACCCCAATGTCCAGGGGAAAGCCATTTTTGTTAAGTTTTCCAGAAGGCTAACGGGCCAGGGTCAGAGGGAGATCATTAAAAAGGGCAGGGACTGCAACTAAAAAAGGCTTCAGAGAAAAGTTGGGATCCAAATGTAATAAATAAATATATATGCTGCATTTTAACAAATGAAAAAATGGCTAGGGCCCTTTTTAAAGCAAATCAGCTATGTGCTCTACTATTCAAGTTATAAGTAGGTTTTATTGTATTTGAAATGAATGTGATAGGTTCCTGGCTGTGTCTTTTATCCCTGCTGTCATGCCAGATTTACACCTTTTTAGGGGCTGACTATAATGCACATGTTCTCGGTGATTGACGGTTTGACATAAGTGCAGTGTTTGAAAATCACCTTTATAAATATGCAAAGCATTAATCAGCAGGATTGTTTCAGTTCTTTTCTATTATACATTAATGTTATAGCAAGAGATAACAGAGCATGCATAAATATTATCAGATCAAACTCAGGTTGGCATATTAGAATCAAATTGAAAGAATTGTTAAAAATAATATTTTCATCCAAAACAAACTATAATTCTTTCCAAATATGTAATCTTTTAAATTTACACGTTTCAAAAATTATTTAGGAATTAGGAGGTTCAACATAGGCAACAATAATATCAGCGTGGTTGGAAGCCAGTGCAAATCTTATCTTTACTGCCTGTGTCAGTGGAACAATTTCATTCTCCCCCAAGCAGCCCCACACTCTGGGGGGAGTATTCCCTAATTCCTTACCCATGAGCATTACAGGGAAGAGCTAATCATTAACTGAATAATATTGACTAAAATTAGAAGACTCTTTTGGAGTGGGCAGCTGTTGCACATCAAATCAATAAATAAAGTGTGCTGCAACCATTCTGATCATTCCAGATTACAGTCTGGTCTAACAGTTTAACCAGTGGTTCCCAAACTTTTTCACTCATCCTCAGTGCCCCCCACCCCCTACAAATAGCATTATTCAGAATAGCGATTTGCACGACCCACTAAGGAAGATAGTAACAGTAAAATGCAAAACTGTAGCAATTAATTGCACATTTATTCAAAATCCAATTTAAAAATCTTTTTAGTTAATGTTAATTCAGCAAAATTGTTGAACATGATTCAGTGATACCAGGTTTTCAAAGTCTCATAGTCATTTATCAAGAACCTTAGTAACTTAGTAAACTCAGTAAAATTTAATAACTACTTCACTGTTCAGTAAATTCTTAATGTGATGGATGGGCTTGATGAAGTGATACCAGTTTCCCAATGTCTGATCTTAAGTCACTTAGCAGGAGGCTTAAATCACCACGTTCAGTAATCTGGAGTTGATTTCTTTGTTTGGAGAGAAGTTGGATAACTGCATTGAAATCATGTTCCACCAAATATTATGTTGGAAATGCAACAAGAAACTTCTTAACCACTGTCCATAGTGCAGGATAGTGATCAGAAATTTCCTTCTGTAACTCTTGGCATGATTTCTTAAACTTTGGCTTCAGCTGAATGTCATTTTGCAGCTCTATTAGTTGTTCCTCCACTACCCCATATTCCTCAGTATCTGAAAATGGATTTATCACCCCATCTGAAATTTCCATCAAAAGAATATCCTGATATCTCTCAGACATATCTTTATGCAGCATTTCCAAATGGTCACAAAAAACTTGCAGATCATCATTTTGTCTCTTCTAGCTCAGACAAGCTCGGAAATTGGTATAGCTCGCAATGGCCTATATTGCGCTTGAATAGAGTTGAGTTTGAAATAAACATAGAGATGACAGATTTGGCCTTAATAAGATTGACCTCATTTCCTTGCAGCTGCAAATTCACTTCATTGAACTTTGCAAGCAGTTCTGATAAATATGCAATGTCATGCCTGATCTCTTTGAGTTTATCACTGAGCAAAGCATTCTTGTCTTCAAAAAACTCCACAACAGTGTCAAAAAGATCATAAAAGCGTCTTGCATAGTTGCTGTGGGGGATGGCCCAGAAGGCGGGCAGTAGGCAGGTTCATTCGAGGCCGGGAAAGCTCAGCTTTCAGAGGGATCCCAAGGCAGAAGGCAGTCAAACCAGCCAGTTAAGGCAATGGTCGCCAACCGTTTTGACCTCGGGGACCACAAACTTCATAATTTGAAATCCCAAGGCCCACCAATATGAGTTTTTAAAAAGATATATACATTTGTAAAACAATGATCAGAGAACTTCCATTTTATTAATATAAAAGGTACCTATTTAATGTAACAAAATTAAAATAGTTTATTTAATTATAACAAAATCACAAATGCTTATTTAATCATAACAAAATCTTTAAAGGTTGTTT
>JANHFO010006935.1:99727-112232 GCA_032468095.1 Pareas carinatus
TAGTATGTTTTAGGTATGTGTCATGTATGTGTTTCACTTTGAGAGGGGGCAACTAAATTTCATTTTTGATGTGTGCCGTTTTGCCCACAGTAAAATGACAATAAAGATTATCTTACCTTACCTTACCTTACCTTACCTTATCTTACCTTACTTTAAAGTTAAAATAAAAATAAATGCTTTTTTTCCTTGAATAAAACCATACAATGGTATCCAGGAGATGTTCACAGGAGTGTTCAAAAAAGACAAGACAGTAGCTGTGGCGGCATGACCAAAGCTCCACCCCTTTTGTATTTGCATTGAAATTGCATGCATGGACAAAGGGGTGGACTTCCATTGCACTCCTGTGACTTGTCCGTTGTTATCTTCAACCCTAGGTGCTGGTGCATTCATTGTTTAGGTCCCCATCTTTGGCACATCATTCAAAAATCAGCTGCAGCCCTCACCCTGAAGAAATAACTGCTATTAGGGGGGGGGCTGATGTTCTCTGGGCTTGCTTGTTTTCTTGCAGACATTTCATTACCCAAACTAGTTAACATCATCAGCGCTAACATCTTTAATGATGCTACCTACTTTGGGTAATGAAACATCTGCAAGAAAACAAGCAAGCTCAGAGAGTACCAAGGACCCTTCATTTCAACGCTGAGCTACAAATATTCGCCTTTGTTAATAACCGCTATTGTTTAAAATTATAAAAGCCTATTCTGTCGATAGATATATTTCTGGCCTTCCTTCAAACACAGATGTTCTCAAAAGACTTTGAATCTAGACAGAGTTTGTTGGACCCAGGGCAGGAATGGAGAGAAAGACGTTGATCTTAGACTGCTGTAACCCATCTGTATGAGGCCTTTCTGGTTCTCTTTGTTGTCTGAGGAAGGCTTTTGAAGTCAGGCCATGACTTCTTGAATTCCCACGGCTAGGTATACGCTGATGCCCGTACAAAACTTTCTATTGGCTTGTTATTCACAGTGCACTTTTATAACAACCCACAATTTCCTCTGATGATCCTCATTGTCTGCCAATTTCAAATGTTCTCAGCTAGGGTGACCACATATCTAAACAGGCAAAGGAGGACAAGGACAATTGAAAAGGGGCAAAGGAGGATATAGTGATTGTTTATCACTTAGCAACAGAGTTTCTGGTCCAGTTGTTAAGCAAGAACTAACTGTATTTTTGTAGTCTGGAACTCATAGAGATCACCGAGCAATCATTGTTCTATCTATTATTCTAACAGCAAAATGTAGAGAATGCCAGCCAATCACTGGTCATCTTTTTGGTTTTAAGCCAAAAGTCATTGAATGTACTGTCTTAAATGTTTCTCGTGCTTCTTGTTCAAGGAATGACGTTGCTAAGACTGAAACCAACAGTTTTAAGCCCAGTTAGTTAGTTCACTTTTGTGCAGGTGTCTCCAGATCTCAAGGCTGTAATCAAATTGCCCAAATTTCCATTCATTTGAAAAGATGGAAAGAGAAGGCCTAGACATTAAACGCAAGACTGCAGACCTATATTGAGGTTTTGATTTTTGTATCCTGCAGGACGCTGTACATATTGCTATGTCTAGTGTGAAACGGGATACACTAAATTAACAAACATCCTTTCACCATCTTTTCATAAAAATGGGAGGAAAATTAGTTTCCACCATCTTCATATATCTCTTGTTCATGCATATATCTTCATGCATTGATGTATATTTGTTTGACAGATTGAAAGACAGTCTCCTCCACAGCCTGCTGTGGGTGGCTGCATGGAAGATTAATGTTTAAAACTTGTAGCAACCAGATTTAGACATTTCAACGCATTTCGTTTATTATGATGCGAAATCTGCATGGCAGAAAAAAATCCTGACAGGTGTTGCAAGCTATATGAAATGTGTTCAACAAACCTTGCAAAGACAGCGTTTCAGCAAAACTGCATCAAGGCCTTTTTCTCAAATAGGAAATTAATCATAGTCTAATCCTATTAAACTGGGCTATGTGAAACCCTTACTAGGAACTTGGAAGAAGAATTGAGTGACAGACAGTCACTCTGTTGGAAAAACAGAAATCTGTAAGTGTAGAATGGACTCAATTGATATAGGTAATCCTCGACAGACAACTATAATGGAGTCTGCACATTATGGTCATAAGTTGTGATGGTTATAAAACCGATTATCATGTCACCAACCCAATTTTATGACTTCTTTTTGCAGCGATTTTTAAGTGAACACAGTGATTGTAAAGCAAGCTCATTATTTGCCATGCGATGTTTTTGCAAAAATCAAAAGTGAACTCTGGGCTTGGGCAAAAATGTCATAAATTGAGATCACGTGACAAGGGGTTTGTTCCAAACAGCCATAAACGTGGACTGGTTGTTGAGTGTCCCAAATCACATGACTGTGAGGGAGAGGAAGCTGTCGGATGTTTTTTGGGAGGGGGTATCTGTCATAACTTTGAACATTCATTAAGTTAGGAACTATCTGTAGTAGGTTTCATCCATTTCTGAGTGGAGATAGCTGCCTGGCACTCTTGAAAGAAAGTCCTGATATAAATCTATCAACAACAGCGTCAGCAACAACAACAAAGTTAACTAAATATTTTGTGCCTGAAACCACTGATCCTTTCCCCATCTTTCAGACAATGCTGTGTAGGAACAGAACTGGTAGACTGGATAATGCAGCAGAGTTCCTGCGTTCATTTACGAACCCAAGCTGTGGGCATGTGGCAAGTATTGCTGGAGGAAGGTGTTCTCAATCATGGTAAGAGAAACTTAGACTTGGGAAATCCAGAACAGACGTTCCTTAACAATTCTAACAAGAGGCAATGGAAATCTATTGATATTCATAAGCTATACTTTAAATTATGATGCTTGAGAGATAACATCATTTAAGCATCCAGAGATACAGTCTGTTCCTGTCAATAGCGGACAAGCACGTTAAATGTGAGACTAATAGTGAGATCTCAGATGTTTCTCCTCCAAAGGTAGAAGTGGCTCTGTGGTAGAACTACCAGTTGAAGGGAAGGGGGCCCTGCTAGAGGGAGTAAAAAGACATCCCATCTTCTACATCGGATCGTATTTTTAGAGACCCTTCAGACACCCAAACTGGATTTCAAAAAGTACTGAGCAATGCTAGATTGCAAAAAAAAGGCTTTTTAAAAACTTCCTGCGAAGAAGCCACACACCTGTTTGTAAATCCTACTTGAAACATGAAAACTTTTTATAGAAGTTTGACTGGTGTGCATACTGAACCTAAAATTAGGATTAAACAAAAAACTGACCTTTCATCTAAGTAACATGTCAGCAATCTGACATTTACTGAAAAAATATTGCAGTAGAAGAGAGATACTTAGAGCCCACATAGTGGAGATGTGGTGGAGTCAGATACAAGAAAGAGTCATAGATATTTCATAACTGATATCCAACACAAAATAATGAGCATGTTGTCTGTTAAGGTATTGAATCACCAGCACTGACATTCTTTTCTGGCACAAGCAAGCCACTGTTGGCAGAGATCTATGAGAAGTCCAGCAGTCTTCTGGCAACAGGATGGACCTCCATAAAGAGCCTTGCCTTGCCTGCTGAGAACTGCAGTTCTGTGTCATTTAATGGAGTTGAAGATAGAAAACCTTCTACCATCAATCTTTAATACCCTGTTGTTGCTTTCAGTGGACCAAGAGCAGTATTTCCAGGACAAATATTTATTTTATCGATTTTTGGACGATGAGCACGAAGATGCCTCGGTGATGCCAACTGAGGAAGAAAAGAAGGAATGTGATGAAGAGTTACAAGACACCATCCTCCTGCTTGCTCAGATCGGACCAGATGCTCATATGAGGATGATTCTTAGGAAGCCGTAAGATGGTTAATAGATTATTGTTTTTGAGACCCTGATTTAAATCTTTCACCTGTATATATACTTGCCAGGGCATGTGTAGTTTATGTATTTAGCTATAAAAACCAGTGTACAAAAAACTGATTGAAATGGTGGCTCAGATATGCTTTCTTTGATAAAATTAAATATCGGGTATTTTTATGGATCTGGTTGCCAAAAACCTATAATTACACTGTACCTCTTAACATGCCCTATAGTCATGTGATGACAACTTTTGTTGTACAAAGTATTCTCTGGGTGTGAAAATTTACTTGTTAGGCAGAAAGAGTCTAGGCTAATCGTCATTGCACGCTAACTTTCCAGGTGCAGAAAGTTTTCATCCAAGTTAGCACTGATTTTCAGTCTGTGGGATAGTCCAGATACATATTTATTATCCCATTTATCATGATCCTATCATTAAAGTTCACAGGAAGTGTAGGATATTGGCTCTGAGTTGATTTGAAAAATATCCTCTGCTTGTGAATTACCACAGCTGCTGCTATTGACTTGCAATTCTTCAAGAGGCTGCAAAATTCATATAATTACCAAGAAAGAAATAAATGTATTTTTTATTTTTTAAAAATGCTGAAAAAATTACTTTGAGCATTTGATTGTATAATGGCACTGCTGCTTTAAAAGGTGCTTTCTATTGTTTTGAATTTGAAACTCACTTGCAAAATGTGTCACTTGTTTTGACAGGGAACTTTAAAAATTCTTTATTTATTACATTAACTGCAACATTTTAACTGTCAAATGATGAAAGAATGTCTGTAGTGTTAAAAAAAATAGAATAAAATAGCAAAGAGAAAATTGGCAGACTCTGGTTGCTATTGGTAGGGGTGCCCCCTCCTTTTTATTAAAAAACATACATTGCTCTAAATATAAACTTAGCTTTTTTAAAAAAAAAAGTTCTACAAAGCTGCCTGCTTCTAATGTATTAAGAAATATATGTTACATTCTCTAAAAAATATTTGAAAGATGTGACTTCTATTTTTAAAATTATTGTGTAATTCGAAAGTGACAACCAACATTGATTTTTTGTTCTTTTTAAATACGTATTTGATTTAGCCCTTTCGCAAAAATGTTGGTTCACTGAAACGTTTTAGAAGTAGAAATCAAATAAGGCATTTAGTTTGGAAGTCTTATTGAAACAGAGTTGTTGTATAATGATGACTTCTACCTCCCTTGCTACCCATTTGATTTTGTAAAAGTCAAACTGGAATGTCATGGTATCTGTAGTACGTCATTTGTTCTTAAATTACAAATAGTCATACTGAGCAGTGGCATTCATGCCAAGCCACAGTATGCCAAAATGACAACAGACACACAGTGATGTCACCACACAAATGTTGCCATTTTGTACTTACATCCCAAGGCCTGATGCAAATATATAACTCGTGGTCTTTGCATGATGATATCTTGACATCATGTCTTCGCCTCCCCTTCCTATTGGCACACACCCGTGTGGGAGGTATGGATCTGATTCTGATTATTTGGGGGAGGGGTTGTCCATTGAATGGATGTCAAGATGGCTACCTCAAGGGAACCGTGTGAGGGGACAGAGGACATGCAGCAAGTAACTCCTGAATGTTACATCCTTTGACTCAAGCCTAATTCCTAGTGACTACGTACACAGGCCTGTGCTGTTTTCTTGGCAACATTTTTCACAAGTGGTTTGGCCACAGCCTTCTTCCTAAGACTGTCAGGGGGCAAGGAACAAGATCCACATGTGTAGAGTTCAAGTTAATGACTTTATTATAGTCTGCCTATAATACAGGAATCTCCCCAGACTGCTTCCTTTCCCTAGCCTTCCCTTGGAAATAAATAGATAAGGTTCCATGAAGCTTGGAGCAGGGACCGGGGTGGGGGGCAGTCCTGGATCTCTTGCAGCTGCCTAACAATTCAAGGCTAATTTCCTGCTTGATTCCTCCTTCCTGCCTGGGTGCTTCCTAACAAACACTGAAAGAAAATGAGTAGCCCAAAATTATTCAAATGACTTCATGTCTAAGGGATTGTTCCTCCCAAATATATACCTGATTGTCACACAATCAAGTGAGATATGTCTATTGTTACAGTTGATGGATTTAATCCCTTTCTTTCCACCCAAAGTGTTTAATTAATTTTCCCACTAATTAGGTGTTCCCTGGATGACTTTAATAGCATCTGTAGAAGCTGTTTTTATTGGAACCTGTTGCTCATGGTGTAACTATGAGATAAGTAGAATTCAAAGAGTTTTTCTAATAAATAAGGATTGTTTAGTCCAGCGGTCTCCAACCCCTGGTCCATAGACCGGTTTCTGTGGAGAAACCTTTCTCCATGGAACCAGTCCCTGATGCCCAAAAAGTTGAATAAATCCTTAGAAAAGTCAGCAATTTGTTCAATTAATATGCAAGGCATGCATCACCACATTAAATAAGTATATATGCAAAGAACATAGAAAGCTGCTTGATGAAACCAAAGACTTAAATAATCTAGCATCTTGTTTATATAATGTCCAGCTAGATGTCTCTAGAATGCACAAGTAGGGCATGATGGCAATAACTTTCCCCCTTCTCGTGTCATTGGACTGACCATATGCTATAATGATATCTAGCCATTGGTAACCTTATCCACAAAATGACATTCCCCTAACTGCTCACTTGTTTCTGTCATAAAACTTCATTCCTGAATCAGACCATTCAGTTTTCCTCTAACATCAGTTGCTGTTGAGATATCTTCTAGTAATGACCAAGAGCATAATAACCATCTCTTATCTTAGTTCTTCACTAACTGGTGTTCAAAGGAATATTGCTTATGAGGGAATGGGAGAACTTGACGCTGCTGACTTGCTGCGGCCACCAGGGGGCAGCTGTCTCACTGCAGGCTATCTGAATGGGAAGGTTTCTCAGCAAAGAACATCTCAGTGAGAAGAGAACTAAAAAGAAGCTAGTTTCTCACACGGTGTTAGGGTACTACATAAAGTGCTCTCTCCATTTACTTCTCCGACTCCTCCAGACTGAAGAATGGTTGTATCTGGGCTAGCCTCCTTTTAGTTCTGTATGTGTGTGTGTTTCCTTCGCACCCAGATTTTCTGCAGTGAGAAATCATTGCACTTAGTTGACCTGTGGCGAGACGGCTACTCCCTGCTGGCCGCAGCAAGTTGGTGGCACCGAATTGAGATAGACCCTGCTTCTGATCCTAGATGACCAAACTAATCTCTTTCCTCAATCTACAGAGAGGATATACCTGACTTCAGGGATGAGTATGGGCAGCTCATTACATTATATAATCAATTAATTGGTACTGAGCTGAGAAAGTGGCTTCTTGATAGTTTTAGGGATTAAAAGATCTAGTCTTTCAAATGTTACCATAGTTTGAAAGTGCATAGAAACATCTGATAGAAATTAGAGGAAGTTAAACATAATCTTGATTAGGGTCTTTGTTATTTATCCGAAATGCAAAAAAATATATTGTGTGTGTTGTTATAATTAGCCCAGAACATAACTTAGAATTTGTGGTTTGGGAGGCAAAGCAATTTCCACAGATTTATTTTGTGACTGTGCAAAAGAAAGTGTTGCTTATTACTGAATTGAATTGGAATTTAATTTAGCAGATGAATATCTTTAGTCTCTGGTGACTTGAGCTCTCTTCCTAGTGGCTTTGTTATTGTGGCTATGTAGTTCCCTGGAAGAGGTTTGTCCTCGTCTTCTTCTCGGATTTTTTAAAATTCTTAGTTTAGCATATAGTTTTAGAATTCCTTGGAGCTCTTTCAACCTAATATGAACCAGACCCAATCCCGTTTTACTTCCGTATCCAAATATCCAGGTCCAACAAGCTGCTAAGACAGATGGAAGTATGTGTGTATAATATATTATATTACGATTGGGTTTTGTTCATGTTAGGCTGAAAGATCTCTCAAGATTTTTTTCTAGAAAAGACATTCTTTTCCTATGTCGATAGGATGAATGGTCTCCCGCATCTCTTTTAAAATTGGAAGAAATATGACTATTTTATAAGTGAAAATATTTTATGAGTCACAATAGCTTAGAGAAGCTGTGTAAGCAACAACTTCAGTGATAATAGGAACTAATTTTTCTTGGCTAACTCAGGTCTGATAGATGCTCAGTTTGTTACTACTGGCTCACAAAAATAATGCTTTACTTATTGTTAGGTTGTTACCAAATCAGATGAAGTACTGTGTAATCGATCAGTTCCATACAGTGTAATAAATGAGTGAATATTTTAAACAATTTCTAATGAATTCAGATTAATTAAAAGCAATCATTCAAGATAGGTGTCACAAAAGTGTCTATAGAAAAAGAAGAAAAGAAAAAGGAATGGTAGCAAAACACATTTGCTTGTTATTTTACTGTTTCCTGCATGTTAAAAAAATACAAATAGATAAATACTGGGTGGAATCCATTTAGTTTTTCTGCTTCCATGAACTGCTGGAATTTGCTTTGAAAAGTTAGGCAGCTCTCAGACCCAGTTAGAAGGGTAGGAAAATGCAGGGAAGAACAACGGAGGGAAACCACAAGTTCTAATATTTGTACCTGTTTCTACCGTTCACCGTAGTATGACTGTGCATCAGTCCTAATAGTAAATGAAGCAGCATCTGCATGAGCCAGGAATAGAAATCAGCTGTGTTGTGAAATTCTGAATAATCACACTTGCAGACTTTATGTATTTATTTATCAAATTCCTAGGCAGTTCAGCTCCAAAATAACTCTGTGCAATTTTACAAAGTTAAAAGGAACAATCATCTGAGAGAACAACATGCAATGTACTTGGTCCCAATTAAAAGAGGGTAGTATGAAACATTCTATCCCCAAGCCTGGGGAAAAAACAGATTTTTTTGAGATTGCTTGAATATGGGCATGTGAGAGGGGGACCTACAGCACTTGGAGTTGGGGGGAAGCTGATCCAAAGAGATGGGGCAGCGACAGAGGCCTCCTGGGTCTCTGTTGACAAGGCCCAAATCAAACTCTCCTATGTTAGTGTTAGAGGAGATTGCAGAATATTATCTATGGTAGCACTTTGAGTTAAGATCATTTATGTAATTTCTTGAACCAACAGTATGCTTGAAAACCAAACCTTTTGTGATGTAACGTAATGTGTGTGTATTTATGTTTTATAATAGACCTGGCCAGAGAACAGTGGATGATCTTGAAATTATTTATGAAGAACTTTTGCACATTAAAGCTTTATCTCATCTTTCAACAACAGTGAGTACTTAAAATATTTTATTATGGACAGACAGACTAAAGCTGATTAGTGCCTAGCTATTTATAAATACAGGCTGCATATAGTAACATCCTAATCTCTTCTCTGCCTTCTGCAACTTTAAGATGACCATAAAAGTGTAAACTCCTTACAGATGAATAGAGATGAAGATTTGGAAAGGGTTATTGTTTATTATATTGAAATCTCTGGGGGGAAATGATAACCATTAGAGCTGCAGGCTTGCTCATTCTCTGGTCTAGTTTCAGGCTGTTGAAGGCTCTTCTTTCTGATGGATTTAATTGTTAAGATTGCTACTTGAACTAAGCATTTCTGTTTATAGTGAATATCTTTCAGGAGAGAACTTTCCTCCCTAAAGCAAGACCCATACATGTTCATCCTGTTCTGCCCAGTATTATCAGTTAATAGGTACGGATGTTCCATTGAACATTTGGACAGGGGAGAAAAAATTAATAGGCTCAGTCTATCCAATGCTTTTTCTCACATGTGTGAGATGAGCATAAGAACAACGACATTCATAATACTCACTGAATGTGAAGATATTTTGTGCCCTTATATTATTCATTTATGCGACTGGTTATATTTGCTGTTGGAAAGTATGATGGTACCAATGAATTACCATAGATTACTACCATCAAACTGAACGTCAGTCTGGGTTTTTTTTTCAGAATCTTGTGCATTATGTATAATTTTCACTTTCAGTTCAAAAAAATAGAGTCAAGTGTCAGAGTCCTGTTGGTAGACTCCAGTCTGACCTGTGGGAAACCTCAAACAAGCTAGTGGGAATGCAGAGAATGTAAAACATATAGCTTTCTTCGGGGACAAGATAGACCTAGACTTGTTTTCTTAGGAGGCAGCATTGTAAAAGAACATGAATTGTTTGAAATATAACTAGATATAGATTTTGTTCTGTCTCTCCCACCTGTTCAAAGTTTGTCAACTGTGTGACATGGCTGTCATAGCCTGTAAACAATAAAAAAGATTGTCTAGCATGTGAATATAGCGGCATATATAATAAATAGATTGCATGAATGAGTATACAGTATTTCCTTGCCAGGCAGTTTTAGTCTAGTCTGTGGGAGGAGCTTTACATCATGAATTTATGTCCTGAGGACCCCAAGACATTTGCTAATTTCAGGAGTCATAAAGTTTTGGCCTGACAACTTTTGAAAAAAAAAAGGTACTTCGTCCCCCCTCCCCATTTGAGTTTACAGGTAACCATGCAGTTCAAGGATACCAAAATTTATATGTAATGCTTGTGTGTATTTCTTCAAGGTCAAACGGGAACTGGCAGGTGTTCTAGTGTTTGAATCACATCCGAAAGCAGGGACAGTTTGTAAGTAAAACTTTTTTAAGGTCGTTTCAGGTTTATCTGCACATTGAGCCAGTTGTGTTTTCTGTGCAATTGTGAAAAGTCAAGACTGTAAATGCACAAAATGTACTGGGCTATTTCTGTTAGGAGAAAATTGGGGAATCTGAAACTTGGATTTAAGTTTGGGCAATGATTAGCCATAAGGGATTGGGAAAGTAATATCTAATTTTCATAACTTTATTCATGTTGTAGCTCTACATATTTGTTAGTAAGCTCCAATGATCTCTCAAATAAATTTGACAGATAACTGAGTGAAATACATTTGCTTAAGGTCACCCTTATAGCGGAATATAGTTATAGAATTTGGAATCAGTTGAATGGATTATCATGTGAAACAGAGGTCAATTGGTGCTGGTGACAATGATGATGATGTCAGAACATGGAAGTGACTCAAGAATGACATTAAGAAAAGGAAACAGAAGGAATGCTTCTTGATGTCTCATAGAAAATGCAGTGCAAAGCCATCAAGGCAAAAATAGAAAGTGAAACAAAACCATTTTGACTAGAGAATGCCAGTTTTCCTGAAATGAGGATGAGACAGTTGACCGTATAATAACTGCATGCAGCAAAATTGCATAGAACAGGTTACCATAGAAAGTCATGATCAAAGATATTTATTTATTTTGTCATATTTAGGAACCACCCATCTTCATCCTATATTACCTTGGGGTGGATAAATAATATATAGGTTCATTGTAAAAAGAAAATATAGCCAAAATGTGAAATCATAGATAAAATAATTGAAAGTGACAAAGCAGAACTTTAATGGGATTCTGAAATTTTGATTGTTTAATGCCTGAAACATAACACACCAGGCATTATTGTCATTGCGTTGAACCATTCATTTGGTTTATTGTTGTAGCCATTTCAAGAGATAGTAATGTAGAAGACGGGGAATTGGAAAAGATTACAAAATAGTGTGATTTACAAATGGAGATTGCAAAAAACTGGAAGAAGTCAAAGGGGTACCAATTGTTAATTTGAGCCTTTGCACAAGTCCTTGTGCCATTGCACAAGGACTTAGAATTCAGATTGCCTAAATTTGGAACATATCAGTTCAGTTACACACAGCAGCACTGTTGGGCACCTCACGCATAATTAGATATTCACATTCCCAGGCCCTTGGGTAGAGCTTGAATCATGAAGAAGAAAACCAGCTAGTAATAGCTGTGACAACTGTTAACGAAGAATAGCAATAATTCTTATAAGACAAAAATAAAGCCAATTGCTATAGTGCTATAGTTATACCGTAACTAAAGAAATACTGCTGGTTTTCTTGCAATAAATTTTGCCATGTATAGGAACATTAAAATATAATTTTACTCATAGTCAAATAGATTTGTCTGTTTTCAGTCTCAGAACTCTGCAGTCTCATTTTGCTACTTATTAGCTTGAGCTTTAGATGAGTTTTTAGTTCTCCCATAATTGTTAAAAGCAACAACAGAAGGTTGTTTTCATATACTTCACATACAAGTACACACTGGACTTTTGAGTCTAAATTTTTAAATGAAATGGCAGTCTGGGCCAGTGTTAACCAGAAAGAAACCATTGCTTCAAGTTGGCTGATTCTGGATGTCACGAGAGACAGGAAATTATCAGTTATTTGATTTATTTCCATTGCATTTTTCCTAATGAGTGAAAAAAGTAGCTGCAGATTTACTACAAATAGAAAAATAGCACGACTATTTAGCCTTAGGCACCATATGTCTTTCCTGAAGGAGCAACGAGGTACAGATGAGTACTTTTATTTCAGACACCTAAACATCCAGCCACAGTAATGACAATAATCCAATAGGTTTTTTTATCTAAAGTTTGCAAGCTCTTGGACAATTAAAATTTGCCTTGCTCCAACTACTTTTTCTTTCTTTCACAGTATTTAATCAGGGAGAAGAAGGGACATCTTGGTATATTATTCTGAAGGGTTCAGTCAATGTAGTAATTTATGGAAAGGTATTGTCCTGTACAGTTTCTTAATATTATTTTATTTCCTACATGTGTGTATCCATGTTTTCCATAGAAGCTGTCTCCTCCTCCTCCTCCTCCTCCTCCTCCTCCTCCTCCTCCTCCTC
>JANHFO010006935.1:129858-147964 GCA_032468095.1 Pareas carinatus
ATCAAAAGTTCAGCAGTTCGATTCTCACTGGCTCAAGGTTGACTCAGCCTTCCATCCTTCCGAGGTCGGTCAAATGACGACCCAGATTGTTGGGGGCAATATGCTGACCGTGTAAACCGCTTAGAGAGTGCTATAAAGCATTGTTAAGCGGTATATAAGTCTAAATAATAAATAAATAATAAATAGTAGAGGTAATCCTTGTTTAGCAACCATAACTGAGACTGGCAAATCAATTGTTAAACAAAGAGGTCAGTAAGTGAAACTGCAGCTCTGCTTATGATCCTATTTCAGTTATCCTTTGCTTTACAGACCTATAAAGGTCATAAATGCAAGGATTGTTTGTAAAGTTACTACATCATAACTGCAAACGATTGCTAAATGAGAAGGTCGCTAAGTAAGGACTGCCTGTATGAGAAAGCAGCTTTAAGCTCTATTGCTCCATCTCTGCCGATAAGCAAGGAAAAACCACCATGCATGTAAGATGGTGGCCTCCTTCTCATATTCTATTGAAATGAAGTATTGAACAAAATATTTTCCTATTATTTTGCCTGTTCCTGAACTGCGCACGAGATCTCCTTTGTATCCTAACTTTGCGAAGGCTGTCTAATATTTTGCCCTTAGAAAATAGAGGAGTGACACTCCATGCAACATATGGTATATATTTCCTAGGATTGTGCAGCTGTTGGAGTCAAAGGAAAGACAGTGTTTTGCCATATCTACATGGCTGTGGTAATACCTGCCAGTGACTGTTGAAGCCAAGCACATCTTTCAACAGATTTTTCACTGCAGGTTTGGATACAATTCTGGGAAGAGATGTGACTGACTTAAGAAGTTGCTGATGGATGCTGAGTAAATTCCCTGCAGACACTAAAATTTCTTTTCCCTTGGAACCTAAAGTGTGGCTCAGTCCCAGTATTTATAGCCCTAAATAATTCCATTTAGCTTTAAACTAGAAATGCAAACCAAACGTTTCCCATCTTTTCCCTATGATGCAACCAGGAAAAGAGAGATGAGAAGAAATGCAGTCTGGTCTGGGCTAGTGTTCGACTGCATTCTTCCAAATATATTCTAAGATTGTTTCTACTGAGCTGCGCTGTAATAACGGCCTGTTTTTCAATACTAGTTTAAGGTTAACCTGAAGAAGAGGAAGAAAACAAATGTGATTGAATTGCACTGCCCTCTGGTGGAATAAAAAGAAACTGGAAATGTAGCTGCCTCTAGAATTGAGGGAGGAAGTGAAACTATGGAAACAAAAGTGAAAATGATAAAAGTACAGTACCATTTTTACACTTGGTTTCAAAAGGAAAATCATTCTGGAAAAAATACAATCCCAGAAAAGTAAAACTACTGTAACTAAAGTCTCAGGACTCTTTAAGACTTGTTTCATCCTATATTCACAGAAAGATGAAAAATTCTAAAATACCAACTGTTCCATCTTCCTTCCTTTCCCTCAGAAATCCCTTATAAGTACAGGGACCATATATCTTTTATTATAAAAAAGGTCCTTTATTTCAGAAAGCTTTTTTTTATCCTTATGAAGCTCTTTCAAACGTGGTCTTTTTCAGATTGTCCTTTATTATTTATTTCAGGAAAATATTGTCACCATACTTATATGTATTGTCAGGTGACTGTGTGCAATTCACAAGCCAAAAAGAATTAGAAATGCTGCTTCTCATCAGCCATTTAGTATTTAGTATTTAGTACGTGCACAGTCATTTATAGACCAAAAAGGGTTGCAAACCTTTTGCAGTGGCAAACATTTTACGTGCATTTCCTATTTTCTAATATTTGTCAAGAAACTGCTTTTTCTTTCCTTTTTTCAATGGGTATGATCATTTTGGAAAGGATGAAAAGTTGATTGTTACATTTGGCTTAATTACAAAGGAGCTGAAAATCCATGTGATGTGCCTCCTCTTTTCATCGTATAATCATCGTTCTCCAGCAGTCCTTGGCTCCCTATGTTTCTGTTAACCCCCAAAGGAATCTTTTCAAATTAAGAATCAGAAGCAGCCAGAAAGGTAGTGGAGCAACAGAGAAATAAAAAAGGGGAGAAATGAGGGGGAAAACTCACACCACCTTCTGCTTCAAGACATCAAGAAAAGAAAATGTTTCAAAAAGTGCTGAGAATGACATAGAAAAATGAAAACCTTTTTTCTGCAGAGGAGAAAGATCTGGGGGGGTGGATTAAAGACAGATTTTAGCCCGCTTTTAATTTTTCATGCATTGAGCTCCGTAATCCTTGCAACAGCAGCATGCAGCATTTCCCCCATATTAAGGAGAGAATTGAGGCTGAAGTGGCATTCTTCAATCAGTCTAATGGTTTAAAAGCCGAGCAGAAAGTATTGATTTATGTTCATTCCCATAAGCACCGTCAAGGCTTTCTACAATGCTTCCATTAGGTAATTGTTTTAAACATAGTTTTAAACTGAGGTAACAAATATTATGTACGTATGAACATGTTGTGTACCTAAAAGTATGTGTGTGTCTTTGTTGTACTGTACATAGATATACAAGCCCGTATCTGTATATATGTGTCGTCTATATGTATGTATACATATACATAACATGAATCAGGTTTACCACATTTGATAATGCAGCAAACTAAATTGTGCATTTCTGTATTGTAGTTTAGTCATGCTATTTCTACCATGTTTAAAGAAGTTATTTCCTCCGAAGTCTTGCATTTCAGTTCTTCTGTGTTATAATTAATGGTCACATGTTAAACTGGACATCTCAAAAGGAGCATGAATTTCCGTGAATTCTAGTTCTCTAGTTCTTAGGATTACATTCTTACTTGTCCTAGGTGCCACTACAGGAACAAGAAGGCCCATCAACGGGGACAATGGGAACCTTTGAACTCATGAGCTCTAAAGATCTAGCATACCAAATGACCATTTTTGAATGGGAACTTTTCAACTGTGTTCATGAGGTAAAAAACTTTTTTTATAAAAAATGTCTATAAGTTTTTACACTTTCTACATTTACATCAAAAAATGGTAGGATAGACTGAAGATCTGTACATTTTCTGCCAATTATTAAGCCAAGGAAGGGGGGGCGATCTACAGGAAAAACCCACAAGTGAAATACATGCAAATCATTTCTCATCAAATTTAATTGACTTTGTGCCTTTTTAATCATGAAAATCATGCATAGAGAAGAAGCAGATCTTATACCAGAATCAGAATCAGAATTTATTTTTTCACCATGTGTGTCAGGACACACAAGGAATTTTTCTTAGTGATAGTGCTCAAAACCAACATACACACACAACAAGAATACAATCAAGATAAACATGCTGCATGTTTATGGAATATGGAATTATACTACATTTAAACAACAGTTACACATTTAACTTGTATTATAGAGGAGGAACAAGTGGTGTTCATTAAGTTATGTAATATCCATCTTCATTAAAAATGTGAGATTGAAGGAATAAAGCCTGAAAAACAGCTACAACCAAACCTAGATTTTAGAGAAGCTTCACTTTGTATCCAATGCAGCATGAAATAACTAAAGTTTGTTTTCACATCCCTGTCACTGGTTAATATAAACCAAAATGCCGTCCACACCTTCATTTGCCAATGCCTTTGAAATCATAGTTTCAAATCATGGTTTGAATACAATTCTGGGTGTGTGCTAATCAAGGTTTGTCCAGTTCAGTCATTGTGATAAACCGTATTTATTTCAAATCACGAAGGAAGGAACCCAAACCTTGCAGAGGGAAGACAAACCGAAAAATATCCTCTCAGTTTAGCCATTTTCAGTTAAAACACAGCATTTTGAAAGGTAATGATTGATCTTTGTTTAAAGAGTTTTCAATTTTTTTTAATGACTTCCATTTTTTCCCCTTTCCTTCTGTTTTCAAGCTGGAACTGGTTTACCATACATTTGGACGGCACCATTTAAAAAAGACAACAGCCAATCTGGATTTATTTTTACGAAGATTTAATGAAATCCAGTTCTGGGTCGTGACGGAGATTTGTCTTTGCTCCCAGCTCAGCAAGCGCGTTCAACTATTGAAGAAATTTATTAAAATAGCAGCCCAGTGAGTATACAATAGATTGCAGTAGGCCCGGTAACTCTCTCTCACTGATGGCAGTAGAAGCTTCACCATAGAAAGGGCATCAGAGCGCTAGAAATCTGGCAAGCATGGATTATTTTTCTTTTTGTACAAAGCTATTAAGTTAAATCTACTTGAGGGAAAATGTCTTCCTGTATCTAAGTTAAACTGTGAACTGATTTGAGGTTAGGATGGATTTGCCCAGAACACTGATTAGTACACCAATGTTTTACACAATTCAATGGCTCAATTTTACATACCTAAGTGTTCTAGAACCCTGTTCTCAACCTTGTACCTTCTAGAATCTAGATGAATAGGGCTGCAGATCTCATCCATGGCTAACCATTCAAGGGACTTGGATTGATAACTGTTGGAGAATACATCTGGAGATATTAGGCTGAGGAAGGTTGCCCTAGTACAGTGTTCTCAACCTTTACAAATGTAAGATGTTTGGACTTCAACTTCCAGAATTTGTCTGGCAGCATACATGGAAATGGAAGTCTAGGAGTTGAAGTCCACACCTCTTAAAGTTTGCGAAACCTCTTAAAGGTTGAGAAACACTGAACTAGTCATTAGCTTGGCATTAATTATCTTAATAATCTGGGATGGAATGTATATTCTGGCACATGTCTTTTTAAATTTAAATTAATAGTGGTTTAAGCAAATCACAAAAGACAAGTTTCTAAATTCTCATTTGGATGCTAGTTTCATTGGCTCATGTATTGCTAATGATAGCAACTATGGCACGCTGACTCTCAATTCTGTTCAGATCTATACATAATGAATACATATCCAACCCGCCAGAGGGTGTCTTTAGTCCTTCTCAGCATGGGAAGTTAGCACAATAGAAACAAAATATATAATCTTTTTTACTGTATACATCTTGATCTTTTTGGGGGGGGTTGTTCTATATTATATCCAGTAGAGGGCAGTAGCGTATATGGAAAAGAAGAAAAGCAATTCCTTAATAATTAGCGCAAAAAAAGAGAGGAGAAAATGTTATACAACTGAAGCATTTGTACAACTTCCATCTGCCGATATATCGGTATAAAGAAAAAAATAATAGAAAATACATAATTATAGAGATAATCAGCTAGTTAGTCTATCCGTGTTGGTGTCTTGGAATTCAACTTTGTTTGCTTCTGTGTTTTTAAATATTTTTGCCTTGGTAAATTGAGTAGGTCGAATACCGCAGAGGTTTCTGTATGCCTGGAGTTCCGAATCAGCTCCCAGGTTCTTTTGCAGGGTGGTATGAAGGGAAAGCCAAGGTCAAAAGTTGATTGGCTGCCATTTCAGCCCCTCCTGCCTAAATGTGGGAAGGAATAGCCATAAGCTCCTTCCTAGCTTCTTCACCTCCACTTCAACTTCTCCAGCCCTAGATTGTAGGCATGCCGATTTGGCTCAAATCTAGGTGCTTAAACGCCAAGCCCCGGTCGGACTGCTCCTTTGTAAATTGCACAGCTGCAAGATTGTCTTATTTCATAAAGCATGGTAATATATTCAAGGCCCTCATCATTTGCTCATTAGGTTGACAAAGTACACTGGCAAACCCCTTCTGTTTCCTCATTTAGGCATGCTTTGTTCATATACTAAAATCGTAAAGGTTATTTTTGCTATGTGTTTAATGTAGTTCATGTAATCTCCTAAGCTTCGAGAGCAGTGGTGGCCTATAAGCGATAAGGAACAAGTAAACTACAGGCTTGTGCTCTTCAGGATGTTAGGAAGAGCCCTGCAGGATTAGACTCACAGCCAACGGAATCTAGCATCTAATGTGCTAACAAGATGCCCCAGGGAAGTGTCATTCTGACCTATTGTGCTAAATGCAACTCAACAATGCTAAGGCGGATGCGGTGAAGAGGAGGAGAGAGAGTAGAAAATCCACGGTGGGAACCTGCGCCTAGGTGCTTGAAGATTGAGGGGAAAGGACCTTGCGATGTGGTGTGTTTCTTGGGAGTCATAGGGCACAAACTGGAAGAGGTTGGAGGGAGATGATACGATGGGTCTGCAGGTGGTTGAAGGTTGCAGTCCTGGCAAGAGGGCAAAATCCTTTTCTTTAGTCTATTATGGGACTTCTCTGGATTTTTGAGATGGAATAAATAACAGGACACACCCCTCTGGAGGCAAACTATTCTTATTTCCATGCGTAAACATTTCCCAAACTTGTCCAGATTTGGTAGCAAACGTTCAAATGTTTGGGGAGGCTGGAGATTGGTTGTAAGCCAGAAATGAGAATGTTTGATTCTCAAATCTTCCTGTATCCATTTCCACCTTTGCTAAACTAAATAAAACTGCTAAACGTGGTGTACAACAGATTGCCCATCCCTGTTCTGAATGCAGGCGGTGGGAAATGGACCCCATTCCTAAAAAGGTTCATATTAGGCCATTGTCTAAATATCCTTCATTGAAAACAGAAATGAGAATCTGAGTGATTGAAGTTCTTGACTGAGTTTTGATAATATAACAGAACGATTATTACTGACTGAAAGAGAATGACTAAATCATTTGAATACAAATTTTAAAAATGTGTCTGCATTGCTAGCACATATTAAAACTTTCTTAGTTCAGGATTTCGGGCTCCTGAATTTGTGGAACCTGCTTACACCAAAAGGCCTAATTTAAATAGTCCCCCCCCCCGGCAATTTCAAACAGCCTTTGCTTCTGTGTAAATATGCTTGAAGCGGTAAGTTAATTTAATAAACCGCAACCGCATCTATTTATTGTTGTGATAACAAAAGTGATTTGTATTCTCAGACTGAGTTCAAGTATGCTTTTGTATGTATGTTACTAAGATCGATGTAGAAAAACACAATCCAAAATCGAACACCTTCCCTCCTAGAAGTAAGGCTGCTTGTTTCCTTTGTCCATCTCAAATTCTTTTCTCAAATTGTGATCTTCTTTTCTTCCAGCTGTAAAGAATATAAAAACTTGAATTCTTTCTTTGCTTTGATTATGGGACTAAGCAATGTTGCAGTGAGTCGCCTCACAATGACCTGGGAGGTGAGTGCAGTTCTTCAAGGATCTGATTTTGATCTCTTCTTCATCTGATTTGGGTGTTACAATTTCTTTAGAATAGCAAAGGAGACGAGGCTGTCAGGATCCAATAGGTGCTTATGCTTATGGTGTTAGAGACAAGATACGGTAGGATTGAATCTACTTGTAGATCTTGGGGTATATTAAGTGGATCATTCAAGATATCTAATTTTCAGTTGCAAGCATCACCAAGATGTTCCCTTTCTTCTCTTCCCACATAGCCAAATGAATGACATTTGTCATCACTCAGAGTGATTCTTTTCCTGCAGATACCTTTTGTATCAGGATCCTGTGAATCCTGATGTTTCAGCTGGGAAAAATCAAAATCATTCCTGCCTATTCAGATCCAGTGACTTTTTCCTATGTTGGATGTTGGACTTCCCTCTCCCCACACACATAATTGGCAACTTTTCAACGCCCCTCAGTATCAAAAACAATTTTCCGTGAGGCCAGATCCTTTCTAGCTGGGGTTCTTCCTGTTCTCTGCCTATCTCTTTAGAAGTTAGTTCTAAATATGTAAGCACATTGTTTTTGTTTTTTGTATAAAATGAATAACACTCTTACAAAAAAAAAGTTGGTTCTACTCCTCTCAATAAGCTTCATTAAGCTTAGGCATTTATTTATAGCATGGCTAACTTGCATTGCTACTGCTAACCTAGCAGTTCGAAAGCATGTAAATGCAAGTAGATCAATAGGTACCACTTCGGTGGGAAGATAACGGTGTTCCATGTTTCACCATACACTTTGTGCTGTGGCGTGATCTCATGCTGGCCACATGACTGCAGAAATGTCTTCAGACAGTGCTGGCTCAAGAAACGTGAGATAAGCATCACCCCCTAAAGTCAGCTAGGATTAGTAGAGTAAAACCTGCAGGGATCCTTCACCTACCTTGCCTTAACTTGCATGCTTCCACATTCACCCCTCTTTGAGAATTATGTCTGACAAGCATTAAACTGTCAGTGACATTTAGTGGGAACCTTTCTTGTTTTCCTGTGGCTTCTTCCAACCTGTTTTCTTAATCCCAAATAATCAACCGACAAGAGAAAAAGCTGAAAAGCTGTCCGGTACTCCTCTGTCAATGTGGGGTGTGAGTGTGGATGTTTTATATGGTCATTGTTGTTTTTTAAATGCCTTTGAGTCAGTCTTGATTCCTGGTGGCCGTCAGGACATGTCCCTGAAATTTTCCTGATAGCGTTCTCCTGATTCAGAAATGTTTTGCCCTTGCCTTCTTCCTAGTTAATACTGATTTAAGGCAGTATTAGCATTTGCGCTTCTCCTGATTTCTAGCTTCGTGCTTTCAACCACTATTCCAAATGGCATCTTTACACCAGGGGTCCCCAACCCCCAGTCCGTGGACCGGCACCGGTCTGTGGCATGTCAGCAACCAGGCCACGCAAACAAAACAAACCCCATTCGTAGAATGCAGGTAGCACACAAAACCACACCCCCTCCGGTCCACGGAAAAACCTTTCTCCATGGAACCGGTCCCCGGTGCCGAAAAAAGGTTGGAGGCCACTGCTCTACACTACTCTAGAACCTATTATTGGAAAGTGACACCATTTATGTATTAACATAAATCTGAGTACTATCTGATAGACTTGCACTATACGGTATCTCTAGGAACCATGGACTTGATCAACACTAGTCTACGTTGCAAAGATCCGTGAATGATGTTGCTAGATTGGGGGTGTAGTTAAAAAACGGGACCCACAAGAACATGGAAAGAGGCTCTTTCCTCAAACGACTGGTGGGAAATCCAGATTGGAATTTAATTTCTTTTGCGGCTGTTTAACTTCTGTGAACTAAGGAGCAAAGCAGTCTCTACTTCCCAGGATATTTTGGGGTCTGCAACTAAATCTGCTCTAAGCTTCATGGTTCTCTATTTATAATCTGGTTGCTAGGAAACTTGCTGTATTTTTCACTGCTGCTTTGTTGTAAATGAGCAGTGGACGAACAAAATTTCCCGCTATCTCAGACGTGTTAGAGAACTCGGAATAAGTCACTCTGCCCCATCCTGTGAAGATGAACACAGTCACCCTACTCACCTACAGAAAGGCCCGCCAGAGGGCCAGCTGTCTGTTGGCATAGGGCAACATGAGCCAGCCACTGAACTGTCCTTGTGCTTTCAGGAAATCAAGCAATCTAAATTTGATACAGGATTCCATACGGGTGTTTCTTTGTTTTTTACTTGGCAGAAACTTCCAAGCAAGTTCAAGAAGATCTATGCAGAGTTTGAAAGCTTAATGGTAAATGGCAACAGAGATTTAATTCTATGCATGGCACATTTCTGGATACATTTTATTTCCGGACTCCGTTCTAAATCCCTCTACTGTCTGCCTTTTATGTGTCCTTGTGTGACTTTAAAGAATTTATGATCCCATTACAGTGCTGATAAAACAAGCATATATGACTAATAAATGACACTCTCAGGAAGCCTGTTCTGAGAAAATGTCCACCCTACTTAGAGTCGATCTGGGAAATCTAAAAAACCTATCTTCCTTAGATATCCCAACTTTAAATTTGATCATGGACTATTTTTACAGAATCGTAGTTTTTATAGCTTCTAAAGACGAGCAGCAAATGCATGAAGAAGCGGGAGGGGGAAGAAATCAGAAAATTAAGCATGTTACATTATAACCATGGGATCACTTTTGCTGCAGATAGATGGCTAGCCTCTTTTTTTTTTTTAAAAAAATGTACTTCAGATACTAATCCTTCTTTTTTTAAAAAAAAAATGGTTGTAATTTACATATATTTCAATTTGTCCAATACCTCTTTCTCCCTTTTTTCTTTTCATTTTTAGGACCCTTCAAGAAACCATAGGGCCTACAGACTCACAGTTGCCAAACTGGAGCCTCCTATTATTCCCTTTATGCCTTTACTCATCAAAGGTAACGAGCTAAAGGGGGGGAGAAGATAAATTTAAAAACGAGATAGTTTAAATTAGACATGTGATCCTGTCTCTGTAGTTTCCCAGCCCATAAAAATGGAACAGTATCCTCATCTATCTAAATATTAACTTATTTAGCAAACAGGGCTTATGAAAATATATTAGGCATTACTGTTTTGTTTGTTTTTTTTACAAGAAAATACTACAAGTAGTTGTATTAGGATAAAAAGTAGATACATCTTCCCCAAATTAAATTGCTGCTGCTTATATAGGTTTATTTATATTGCAGACATGACATTTACGTATGAAGGCAACAAGACCTTTATTGACAGTCTGGTGAACTTTGAAAAAATGGTATGTAATGCATATTCCCCAAAGCAAATGTTTCGGTGGGTGACAGCCTTACTCAGCAGAAATCGGTGCCAAATAGTAGATTTTGGAATGCGGGTTTCTACCGCTATGCACAAAGAGACATTGGAGCAGCAAGCTCTCGGAGGTTAAATTGATTCCAAGTTGCAAAAGTTCCAAGAAAACTTTCTCATTATCAATCAGCCAGTAATTTTAGTTCAATGGATCCAGAATAATGTCTTTTTTTAACACTTCATTTCCTCTTGCAGGTTAGTTTTATTCATTGAACAAATAGTCGGTAAAATGAGGATCCAGACTGTTGGGAGCAATTATGCTGACTGTGTAAACTGCTTAGAAAGTGCTGTAAAGCACTGTTAAGCAGTATGTAAGTCTAAATAATAAATAAAATAAATAAATAAATTTCCCTTACATGATTATGCATCACTTTAACTTACCTCGGTCACCAATTTGTGTTCAGGGTTTAAGTACAATGCTGTAGGTTCCATATTTTTCAAAAGCAGCAGGTTTTCAGGGCTGTGGCCACTTCGTAATGCTAAAAATGAAACGTTTTCCCCTGTTACTGCTTTTTTTTTAACATTCAAGACATAAAACGCATCCTTGATCTCACTAAATGTTGATGCCGAGAGAATTTTTCAATCTACCCTTCTATATGACAAATTCTGTGGGTAGAAAGTATTGCATGAAATAAGTTTAGCCTTTGCCATTGTAGTCTGGGAAGTTTCAGGTACAGGGTTGGTGCGTTGTTGTTGTTGTTGTGTGTTATAGTTTGACGTTTTTCAGTGTCTTGCAGTATTTCTTATGTTGAAGCCTGATGCCCCCTGTTGTAGTGTTCCTTGTGTCAAAGCCCTGTGCATTGTGTTGCGTCTGTGGTATTCTTATGTATTGGGAGATTCTTCCCCACTTACACCATAAGGTTGTTTTCCATTGATCAAATGATTAAGTACTGTGAGCTTCCTTTGACTTAAGACCCTGTCAAGGCAGAGGAGAGGAGTTCTCTGTATTGTGATTCTTGACAGATATGTGAAAGCACACCAACAAATATTTCTGACCCAGTGGGGAAATGAGTACAGTTAAAATTAGTGCCACTTCCATGGACTGGGGAATCCAGATATCCCTAGGCAGTGGAAACAGATGAAAGGAGGGATGACGTGTCTAGAAAGTCCCTTCGGGGAAAAGGGCGGTATACAAATTTAATTAAATAAATTAAATAAATAAAAATAGAAATGGCTAGAATAGTGGTGGGCATCTTGAGGGACAGAAAAGGGGCACAAATGTTCCCTAAATTCTCCAGCTGACAAGGTTTGTCTCTGTTCAATGCTTCCCTAAGAACTATGCCACAACTCCTTGCAGAAAACAGCCACAAGTCATTCCCAAGACGCTTTTACCATAGAAACTCCTCCAACTGGCAATTCAGAATAGCGCCATCGACTTCTTTCTGGTTCTCCTATTTACTGGGGCCCTTCACCCTTGAGGTGTGAAATGAGGATTAGCAACTGTGTGCCTATTAGTTTTCAGGCTTTATGAATCTGAACAAAAGGAATTCGCACATTGATTCTTATAGGTGGGGAAAAAAGAAGGGGCAAGCATGCTTTCATTTTTGGAACATAAAGATTATGCAAAAAGTGTGACTTAAACAGTACTTTTTGTATGATAGGTATGAATATTTATAGCAATACTGAAGCCTGGTCCAGGAATGGATTAGCAGATAATGTGGCTGGCCTACTGCCATGATTCTAGGCTGTAGAGGACTTGGATTGGAACTACGGTTGGGGGCCTACTACATGTAGGAAATGATTGGAGGGGGGAAGCAAACCCAGAGTCTCCATGGCTTTATCTGTTCATTCTGTTTTGGAGGAATCCAGATCTTCATTTTGCTCTGTTTTCCTCATATGACTTCCAAAACACACTGCATAAAAGTAAATTAATTTTAGATAACTGTACAATGTCGTACAGTTGAAGAACTTGGCTGCTCCTCCATTATTATTATCTTGTCCCTTATGTACATGACATATAATAAGACTCACTATCGTTTCAGTAAAAATCAATATCAAGAACTACCCCTGCATCATCAAATTACTGTTTCAGAACCAGCCTTATAATTAAAATAGAGTTGAGAGGCTCTGTTATACTTGTTAAGTTGTACAATGGATATGTGAATTTGGCTTTGTTAAAGTTATATTTGCTTGAGTTGCTTTACTGATAGGAGGGAATTATCAAAATTCTTCCTTGATATTAAGGCTAACTCGGCTAAGGGGTAAGACAAGTGAAATGACCATAAATCTAAATTCTATTGACTTAGATGGATTTACCACAAGGACAACTAAATCTGAATCTAACCCAATTGGCTCCCCGTAGAGGCTATAAGAAAATTGGTCTAATGTTTACTTAAATTCAGCTTAGTTTTCAGAACTGCTTCAGATTAACATGGGAATAAGAAATCTGTTCAGTATTGATAAATACGCAAAGAAAGCATTTACTGAAGGTATTCATGGAAGATGGGATCGCATTTTGCTTTAATAGCATAGGATGTACTGTATATTGGACTATCAGGTACTGAGGATGGCAAAGGCTGTTAGCAGAAAATTATGAATATCATATGACCTGCGGGGTGCTCCTAAATTATTCTCTTCCTGTGCTTTAAAAAGAATTGTCTCATTAGAAGTAGGTCAACCTGATCAGCTGATGGAATATTAGGGAAACACCATATTGTCCTTCTTCTTAACTATCAAATGAAACATTGGTCTATCTATCATTATAAAATAATGCTGGGTAAAATGGATTTGCTGTGGTCCATCATCAAAGAGATTTTTCAAATATTCCTAGAAATAGACTTTCACCAGCATTCTACATGCTGATTTAAATTTAGAAGGAAGAGAACGAGGAGGAAGGGAATATACGCATGTACACATACAGTATATCCATTCAAGGATGCAGAGTTCAGCATGATTAATGGACTCCCACATTAAGAGGACTGCACATGAAGAACTAAGCAAATTAGAGAAAGCTTAGGTTAATGATAACTGCCCTGAATAATGTCTTCCTTGTCTAGCAAAGTTCCCAGACTTTTGGTGATAAGTATATGGACTATTGAAAAGATGTAGCACCCATTCTCCAAATTGTTCCCTTGGGAAATTGGACTAATGTCAAAATAGTTATATCAGAAGACAAGACTTGAAATGACTTTCTGCATGCCTATTGTTCCCCAAATTTCTTATCACTTATCCCTAGTTTAATATTTGGGATCTTACTTCTGGATAGGTATTAAGTGGAACAAAGAGTATGATAGAATTGTCCACAGACACATCGGTGCCAATGAACTCCAATTTAGGAATCTAGGATGTATAGAATTGATGCTTACATTTTCTTTCTTTGATGATTCCCCCCTCCTCTATTTTCAGCGCATGATTTCAAATACTATTAAGACAGTGAGATTTTGTCGGAGCCTGCCTTTCAGTAAGTATTGCAATATATGTGTTGTCATAATGACACTTTTTCTTCAGTTTCCATCAGTGTATAATGTCGTAGATTGGAAATAACGTGTAGAAACTAGAAGTAGAATCAAATGCCACCGAAATCAGCTTTTTAAAAGGTTTTTGGAAGAGAAAGGAAGATAGAGTTTTGAAAATATAGGGGTCCTTTTTGTCAGATTATGAATATTATCTTTGCTGATAAAATAATAATGCATAATTCTCCTATATTGGTCAAAATAATGTTAAATGTGAAACTGATATAGTGAATTTTTAATGTAATTTTAAGGCAAAGTAACTCACTGCCTTGGGTGGACATATGAGTCTGATAAATAGTAAATAATAGATGGCTTAAGTTTGACTTTGACTAAGCATCCTAATAGCTCTTCATTCCTGCTTCATCAGGTCCCGATGCATCTCAGGCAAATAAGAACCATCAGGACCTCCGAGGTTATGTCCGTCAATTAAATGTGATTGATAACCAGAGGACTTTATCACAGATGTCACACCGTCTTGAGCCAAGGCGTACTTAAGTGTTTTCAGTGATCATGCCTCCCTCTTTCTACAATACAAGGTCATTCCTAAGAAAGCCACCTCTTTTTTTGCTACTGCACTGCCACCGCAGAGAGAAGCTACAATGAATTCTAAGATCTTTGGTCATTAATGCACAATGTTTCGACCACCCAAGAAGCACCAGAGATATTTGGCTGTTGAAGAAGACATGATCTGTAGCCGGGAGGTTGCCAAGATTGTATACTCTATGTTCATGTACATAATAAGAAGTCTTTATTTTAAAAAAATGGAGAAAATTCCAAAAGTTGGTGAGATTAGTATTTAAGAAAAAAGTATGGATGGCTTCCTTGGCCAACAGAAGAAATTAAATGTCTGGTCCACTGCGAAACTAGATGCCCAGTGGATGTGCATGTTCAGCTTACACGGGTTTCAGTAACAAAAATCATTATTGGCAGAAAAAAGTACAGTAACATCTTCTGTACTGCAAGAGAAGTATATTTTTTAAAAGTCAACTCTAACCACACTTGCCTTACAGCAGTAGAACATTGTGGCCACTTAGAAACCCTAAAACTGTCTTAGTCCTTAATATGTTGGTATCTATCATGTAAATTTCACTATGGTGGGGTTTTTTCGTTCTTTTTAATTGCCAATTGGGATTTTACCCATTGTCAGAACGAAGTAATGAGATTTTGGAAAACAGAATTAAAAGCCGGTGGGAAGATACAAATTCAAAAAGAGCACAATCTGCACAAATGTTCAGGCTAATATTTTTCCTGGATGTAGGAAATCTTTCAAATCAGCTGTACTGTTGACTGATTTAAGTGGTATTTCTAGACTAAACTTTACAAAATACCTTCTAATTTTCAGGAATCATTTTGCACTTTTCGACAGGCAGGATATGCAAGTGTTAATTTATTTCTTTAAGTGTTAGGCATTTTCCCATTAAAAAAATATTTTATCTAGTTTATTTAGCATGTAATTGAAGTACAGGTTTCTGTTTGTACTTGGTCTGTATTTCATGCTAAAAGGAGATGGTTTATGATTTATGTAAATAAAATGCACTAATTAAATATAATTGCCAAATAGATTATGTTCTTTCTTTATTTAAAAAGGGGACAGGTGCCACTTTTATCTTAATCCTTTTTAATTTGTTGTCATAGGTACTATCTTCTGCCATTGGACTTTGCTATTTGTAGCAAGTTCTTTCACGGATCACAAAATTCAGGCATGAGCTGTTATTGTAGAAAATAACTGGATTTGCTTTAGTTTATGTCATAGGTTGCCCAATTTACTTAGAATATACGGTAAATTCAAAGGAAGATTCAGTGTTCTCACTCGAGACACAAAAGGCCAGACTCAAATTATTCTATTTTGGACACATTATGAAATGTGAAAAAGAGTTCTCTGGTTCTGTGAATAGTAGAAGGAAAGGAAAGAAAACTGGTAACAAGGTGGAAGGCGTCAGTAACAGTGGCAGTGAACGCACCTTTGGAAAATCTGAAAGACCAGGTTAGAGACAGATCATCATGGAGAAAATCTATGTGGTTGCTAGAAATAGACACTGATTTGATGGCACAGAATCAATCAAAAAATTGAGTAGAAAACTAGAAAGGAATTTTGTTTTTGTTTTTTAATTGAACAAAACCAGGTGTATAGACAAGAATAGTAGGGCTGTTTCTGAAAGACTGGACAAAGTTTGATTTCAGATAAACTGGTGTATGTTTTTTTTAAAACCATATTTCTTTTATCGATGGTGTTTTAAAGGAAAAGGGCAGGCAGCTTTCATTTTTTTAGGCACAATTAAGATCATATTTGTTGACAACTGCCTCCAGCTGGAATACAATCTGTAAGTTTATGTAGCTGTTGGGGTTTCACCTTGCAAGCGGTATTTTTTGGAAATAGTTGAGAAGATAGCTAATGCACACTTTCCACCAATGGCAAGTCAGAATCGTGGCTGAATAGAAATGGGTCATCCATGGCTGCCCTTTGCAAGAATAAATGCTCAGTTTGCATTTACTCTGAGAAAAAGAACTTGGGTTAAGAAAAATGTCACTTCACATTTTCCGGCAATCTCTCCGAGAACGCCTGTGTTCCCTTCTTAATGGTATTAATTGCCTTGCATGAATAATCTAAGCGCACAGCTGGTGTACAGGAATTTATACATTATCAAACTAATACTGCTTTTGAAGCGGAGTATTTTCCTCCATGCTACTTAAGCTACCCCCCATTGTCTCAAGGGAGGTAGATGTTGATGATAAAATAAACAGCTTAAATTAACACTTATGACAATTGATATCCTCATTAGGTTTCATGTCAACATTCACTATTGAAGATGGGGACAATTTTCATCTCTTAAAGCAGTCTTTAAGTATGCTTCTTGGCTTAATAAAAAAAGATAGAGTGACAACAAGATCTTATTCGACATTAAAAAAAATTCTGGTTAACAATAGAAGGTGGAACAAACGAAACAATATGCAAACAAGTGGAAATAAGGCAGTAAAGAATGATAAATCTGCATAAGAAATTTAAGGATGCAGTTAAAGACAGGATTTGGGGATCCGTCCAGGCAAAGTTGTCCTTTTTAAATAATAACTTCCCATGACTACTTTTTGCATTTTCTAAATACACCTCTGCCCAAAACGAAACTCTTGAAATGGGGAAAAGTAGAATAATAGCAGTGAGTTCCAGTCCTTGATGGTGGTAGAGAAAGATTAAGTCCATGATTACTCAGTAATTGAGTGCTAAAGAGCTTGACTCCTCTCCTCCTTTTACTTTATATCTATATGAAGCTCTGGGGAGAGATCATAGGTCAAAATGGAGTGAGGAATCATTAATGTATTGATTATATCCAGTTAAATATTCCCACGCTTGGCAGAAGCGAATACCTAATAGGCAGAAGCTTGGCAGAAGCGAATACTTAGGGGATACTTAAGTCAAGGTATTGACTGAGTGCCTAGAGTGGTTGAAATCTAGATAGGGAGGAATAGATTAAGATTGAATCCTACTTAGATAGAATGGGTGTGGGTACAATCGTCACTTGACTTCAGAGATACACCATTTTTGGTTCTGTTGGGGTTGTGCTTCCGTGGAAAAAGCTGGCTTGTAATGTGGAGATTCTCTAGGAGACATAACAACATCTGATGTGCCAACTACAACCTTTTCAGGGCCAGAGGGCATGATGCATAATTACTCAGGTTCTTGTAATCTCATAGTAGAGCTACTGCAATTCACTGCATGTGGGACTGCTCTGAAGTTGAAACTGGTCAGGCAAACAGCAGTCCCGATAGTGGTTGAGCATCTCCAGTTTTTCCCTCATAACTTTCACTTCAGAAGCTGCATGAGCAGCTGCTCAGCTTGCAAGTTCAATTTGAGGTCCTTAAAGCCTATATGGCTTAAAGGCTTGTTCTCTTCAAGACTCTCCTACTTAAAAGTGAATCTACCTATGTGATAAGCTCTAGAAGAGAAGTTCTGCCCAGAAGTCCTCCTACAGGACTCTGTAGCAAAGCCTTCCCAATGGGGGCAAACATCCCCCCCACACGCACACACTTTTTATGGAAAAGCTTGCCTTCATACTGTATGTAAGAATACAAATTTCCCTCTGGTGAGTTTCCATAAAGAAGAAACATGGCTCTGGGAGAAAGTGTGGTGATGTCAAGCTTTGGTATCTAAACTTTTTGATCAGTCCCATTATAATGTGTTCTGTCATCTGTCTGTCTGTCTGTCTGTCTGTCTGTCTGTCTGTCTGTCTGTCTGTCTGTCTGTCTGTCTGTCTATCTA
>JANHFO010006935.1:154405-168960 GCA_032468095.1 Pareas carinatus
TGCTGATTTCTGTAAACCGCTTAGAGAGGGCTATAAAGCACTGTGAAGCGGTATATAAGTCTAACTGCTATTGCTAACTACTATTATCGGTTGCAGTGATTCGTTTAACAACTGTGGCAAGAAAAGCCGTAAAAGGAGGCCAAACTCACTTAACAAATGTCTCACTTAACAACAGTATGTTGGGACTCAATTGTGGTCGCAAGTCAAAGACTACCTTTTATCACATGAGGCTTACATACAAAAAATGAACTTGTATCACCGATACGGTTTCCATGCCTGTGATTCATATCCTGCGGTGTACACACTTTCATCTTTCAGTGGTTCACAAGTGGAAAGGGTGGGGATTGTGTTGTGATGCTCCCATACGTGTTGCCATTTCTTCATCATCACGGTTGGAAGCAGATGACAACGGTGCTAGATTTTGATGTTCATGGGAGACTACTGGATGGACCTGACTAAGAGAAACTCTGCCCGGTTACAAGGTCTTGGAAACATGACTATATTTCAAAGGAACACTGAAACTGAAACAGTTAGTTAGAAGTTAGTATGTTCTATTTAAATATCTCTCCACGTAATTTGAATAATTCACAGATGGGGGTGAGATAATCAAATTAGTCATCGATAATCACATAGCACCTTCTATCTGCAGGAATATGCATACTATGTGACATGCACAGGTGAGTCAAAGGGATGCAGCTCCTACTAAAATTAGCACCAGTCAAAAATAACCAGCAGTGGGGTGGACACATATATAATGAACAGTCTCTGAATGCTATACTAGCCAATTTTGCCATGTTCTCTCAACATTAGGATCTGGTCTTAAAAACCTTCTCAAAATCCAAGCTTGTGTCCCCCAGTAGTATCCCTCAAGTCACAGAAGGATCTCACACCTGACTGTGTCCCAGGAGTTTGACTTTCCTCTCCAAAAAATTCCCCGGTTAAAACAACTACTGTTGAGAACTGCAGGAATCAAAGCCCACTAAGTGAAGATCACTGACTAATGTCAGTGATCTCCACTTAATGGGCTTTGGTTCCTGCAGTTCTCAACAGTAGTTGTTTTAACTGGGGCATTTTTTGGAGAGGAAGGTCTGCTTTGTACAGACAACACCCTGAAACAAGAATATACAAGCAAGATAATTATCTCACGTGTTCCTGTTTCCCGAGATTTATTTGGATGAGATTTTGCAGGAAAAAACTGCTGGGGGATAACTACCACTGCCCGTCAAATCTAATAAAGCAATGCTTTTTTAACAAATACCGTTCTTACTACAATATTATTAAAAAAATTGAAACCCCCCAAATCTGGAGGAATTGAAAGAGTTTTAAAGAGGCCATTCTGGGATGTTTCTGCAATTCTCCTGCCTAGTCTGCAATCCTGAGATTTCTAATAGTCTCCTTATCAAGTTCTAAGCAGATTTGACTTGCTTGAGTCTTTTCATTATTTAGGCTTAGCTAAAAGGCCTTTCCACAACGCTAAAATATATATCATAAATTACACACCATGCATCTGTTCGTAGAGGCTGAACATCCTTTGGTGGAGTCTCATGAAGAGGGTTTGCGGTAGCAAATATGAGTCAGCAACCCTTTACATCAGGGATCGGTTCCGTGGAAAAAGGTTTTTCTGCAGACCGGGATGGGGGGATGGGAAACGTGGTTTTGTGTGCTGCCTGCATCATGTGAATGGGGCTTGGCTAGTTTGCGCAATCCAGTTGCTGGCATTTCACAACCCGGTGCTGGTCCACGGACCAGGGATTGGGGACCCCTGCTTTACATGCTCCAGCCATGAAGAACCCTGAAGATCAAACTAGCATTCTAGCAATAGCCTTGGAACCAATAAAGATGATAAAGTCTATTCATAAAACCCAGTCCCAGTTAATAATAATGTTTTCGTCATAAACTGGTCCTGTTTCTGGAGAAGTATTAGACTGGCCCATGTACAGGGCATTGCAGGAATCTGAATGTGTGAACCTCTGAAACAAGACTTGCATATACAGGTAGATAAGCTTGCAACTGGCAACCAGGATGCATCCATTAGCACACAGAGTCTCATCTTTAGGATGAACGCCTAGTAAAACAATGAGTTTACTTTGGTAAGGATTAAATTTGGGGGAAAAAAAAGAGATTGTTTATAACTTCTGGGAAGTTCTGCCAGGTTGTGATTCAGGTTTTGTGGGTTACACCCCAGCCGACATAATGATTATAGGGTGGTGGAAGAAGACAAGAAGCACCAGCCGCTGCCTTTTGGCCTCTCAGAGCAGGTATCCAGAAGAGGAAACTCTCTGTATTTCCCAGGCTGGATCTAGATGGCATTCCTGATTGCGTCTTTGAGGATATATTTTCTTCCAACTAAAAAATGCTCCTAAATTAAAGCTCCTAAAAATAAGATTAAAAAAATTACTTATGTTATTTATTTGTTAGTCTTTTCTCAAGGAACACAAGATGGTGCACACGGCATCAACATCTATTCTATCTCCACCGAAGCAGCTTTGGGGGGAAGTCAGTTCCTGTGGCTGAGCTTGACTTCAGAGAGTCAGTTAACAGGAATCAAAGGCCAAGGACATTCAGCCCATCCCTTTCCCTTAATTCCCCCTGACATCTACCTGTAGATAAACTGAATTCCAAAGTATCCATTTTAAAAAGGCCAATGCATAGGTGAGTTTACAGCGACGTTGTCTGAAATCATTGAGATTCCCTAATGGTAAATACAGCTTCATGCAAGGAAGAAAAACACAAAGAGACAATACATCAGGGTTTGTTTTTTTTGTCAAAATGCTAAGTTTATTAACAAAAAGAAGCTTGAGAAGCTTTGAGAAGCTTCTTTTCCGGTAATATTGAACTACAAACAGGGCATATAAAATCTTCGCCAGACCCATTCTCAAATACAGCTCATCTGCCTGGAATCCATACCGTTTAACAGACATTAATGCAATTGAACAAGTCCAGAAGTATTTTACGAGAAGAGTACTCCATTCTTCAGCCCACAATAGAACACCTTATGCCACCAGGCTTGAAATTCTGGAGCTAAGCCGCCTACGATCTGACCTAAGCTTAGTACACAAAATTGCCTGTTACAATGTTTTACCTATGAACGAATACTTCAGTTTCAACCATAATAATACACGAGCAAACAACAGATACAAACTCAAAGTGAATCGATCTAGAGTTGATTGCAGAAAATATGACTTCAGTAACAGAGTGGTCAATGCCTGGAACTCACTATCTGATGATGTTGTTACATTCTCAAACCCCAATAAATTTAACCTTAAATTGTCTACAGTGGAACTCACTCCATTTCTAAGAGGTCTGTAAAAGGGGCATGCATAAGTGCACCAGCGTGCCTACTGTCTTTGTCCTACTGTCCCCATTTATTTGTACCCATTTATATGTTTATATAGTATGTTTTTATTTATACTTGTTTTTTGTTGTTGTTTTTCTCATATATGCTTGCCTAAATAAATAAATAAATAAAATAAAAATATTGTGTGGTTGTATGGTTTTTGAAAAATATTTTTTTGTGTGTTTATTGTATGCTGTTTGTTTTTTATAGTTTAATTGCTGTGAATGACCTTCAGCCAGTCATTTGAGATGTGGTTATATAATTGATTTTTTTTTTTAAATGAATAAAATCAAACCCCTACAAGCGCAGCTAAAATGACATTGTTAGGTATGGGGAATTGTTCTTGTTGAAAAAGTTATTGATAAAATTTGAATATTAAGCTTACGACGGGATGCATCGCATTTAATCAGGAAGATATATTATACATACATACATACAGAGAAATGTATGTACACATACATGCATATACACACACACATATAGAATTTTAGAATTAAATTAAGGATTTTAAGAATTTAAATTATACATACTGTAATTTAAGATTAACTACAGTATATAATTAATAAAAACAATAGTGCAATCTTGTGATTATGTATGAATTTTGATTTATGCTGTTAAAAGTATCTTAAAAAATTAAAACAAAACACCTGGTAGTTCTGTAAATTAACACGCACAGAATTTTAGCTGTGGCATGTTTGTTTACAATAAAACAAATTCTGTCTTCTCACGCTTAACTCTTACAAATGTTTCTTGAAGTGTTATAAACATTGTTAAATCGATTTTGAACTCAACCCCACTTTCTCATTAAAAGAAGTAACCCTGATCGTAATGGTCTGTCATTTTTATAAGTGGCAATAATGATGGTCTTATTTTATCTATTAGCGTACAGAAAATATAAAATCCAAAGCCTGATCAGCGTCAACCAACTTTGCAATATATTTTGGAACCCAGTCGGACTGCCTCGGGTGCTGTAAAAACCCGTCCAAAGCTGTGGTGATACATCCAAATCCGCTAAAAACACTCTTTGATTCGACCACGAGTTCGGATCGCCTGATCTGTTTTTCCCTGCAGGGAGAGAAAGCAAAGGGTCGGGCCCGGGTCACCCACCGCAAGGCCCCCGAAACTACCGGGAGACTTTCCGAAGAGGCTGAGTTCCCGGGCGGCTCTCTCGGCGAGGCGAAGAGCCGGTCGCTCTCGGGGATCTCCCACCGCCGCCTGACAGCCGGCCAAGTGGGCGGGTCAGGACTTGCCCCGCCGTTCGCGGCTGGGCTGTGCGCGGGGTGGTGCTCGCCTTCTTCGGAGCTCCGCAGGCACCGAGAGGCTGCTGGTTTGGCAACTTCGGACATTCACCGGAAGCGAGAGAGACCCCGGGCGCCCAGACACCCGTGCCCGCCCCGCCAGCCAAAGCCTCGCTCCCCCGAAGCGCCTCTGGGCAAGCTCCCTCGCTAGCTGACCTGCGGGCACCGGGGAGGGGGGGGCTTCTCGGTCGGCGTGCGCCGCCAATTGGGTGTCCCCACAGGAAGGTAAGGAGGCTGGTTCGGAGGGCGCGCTTTTGGGGGTGGAGATGAGCCGGGGACTCTTGGCGGGAATTGGGGTGGGGGTGGGAACGACGTGCTTTGGGAACCTGGAGACTCCGGTCTCCTGGCACGGCGGGCACGCGCCTCCTCCCTTTCTTTGGTCGGATGTGGGGTGTGTGGGTGGGGGGGGGCGCGGGAGGCGGGAGGCGGAGAGATGGCGTAATAGGCGACCCTTGCTTTGACTCGGTCGAACCGTAAATGGCCGGAGACTCGCAATAGGGCTAGCGGGACTAGCAAAACCTCCCCTCCTCCCTTTTTGCACGAAAGAAAGCACTTTGCGCAACCCGTGGCCGGTTTGAACGCTTCGGCGATAGCTCTGTGGAGCTCCTCAAAACCCGGCCCCTTTTGCTCGTTTAGTGCATTTTATATCAAGTTGTGTCCCCCCCCCCCCCAGCGTGGAAAGGATCGTTTTCCTCTCCTGCTTTCAACACAATGACTTTTTGCAGACTTGCCACCATCTCGCCTTCCGTCCGGCCCTCCCTCCCCGGCTCTCTCCCTAAACATTATAACAGTCAGCCATAAAGCAGCGCTGCTGAAATGTTTTGCAAAATTGAGCATGGAGTATACTTGAGTAACCTCACCCTTGTAGTGAACCTCGGGGTGATTGAGTGCATCTGTCATATCCTGTGGTTTGGGCATTTCCTATCCTCCCGACAAGAGTTTTACTGGAAGTCCTTTGAAGTGCTACTGTTTTTAAGCACTCCCCTCATTTCCCAGGCAAGTTTAAAGTAAGTAAGTAAGTAAGTAAGTAAGTAAGTAAGTAAGTAAGTAAGTAAGTAAGTAAGTAAGTAAGTAAGTAAGTAAGTTCAAGTTAACAAAACGGTTGGTTTCAGTTTGAAGGGGGAAAAAATCCAATGCTTTTCTCCCCCCCTCCTTTTCTTAATGTTGTAACATTTTATGCAACATTTTGGAATGCCTTTGGAATAGCTGGGGGGGGAGGGGAGTAAGCATAAATCTGAGTCAGGTGTTTGATGTGCTTACTCAGAAGTAAGGTTGATTGAGTTGGAAGTTGGGACATGAGGACTAGTGACGCTGTCCCAGAAAGTTGTAATGTTAAAAATGCAAACATTCCAACAAAGAGAACGATGCTTTGATGTGGAAAATTAAAAGAGCTGCATGCTCCTACTTCCCTTAAGTGCAAGCAAACTTGGCTATTAGTGCAATGTGACCTTAAATGCCTTGTTTCTGGACCACTGTTTATATCAGCCTTCTGCCATGTGATGTCTTTGTATAGGATAGATGACATCCCCCCCTCATGGCCATATTGACTAGGAATTTATCTATCTATCTATTTTTAGCACTCATGTAAAAAGGTTGAAATAAGGCACAGACTGAATGGTGTCGTTGTGACCTTATATTGAAATGCATAATCAATGTATATTGTACTTTACAGTTGTTCATTAAAAAGCATGAACAATTTTAATTATAGGTAATATTTTTTTTAGCAGAATAACAGAGTTGGAAGGGACCTTTGAGGTCTCCTAGTCCAACCCCCCCCCCTGCTCAGGCAGGAAACACTATACCATTTCAGACAAATGCTTGTCCAATCTCTTCTTAAAAGCCTCCAGTGTTGGAGCATCCATAACTTCTGGAGGCACGTTGTTCCACTGATTAATTGTTCTAACTGTAGGAAATTTCTCCTTAGTTTTAGGTTGGTTGATTAGTTTCTAGAGGACAATATAGTTTTATGAGGATAGAGATAAATATTGGCCTATATGTCTGCTCTTTGAGTTATAAGATAAAACAAACAGTTATCCTGAAATGCAAGTTCAACATTTCTTCAATGTTCACGTTGGGGTTGGGTGCTCATGTAGAAGTTCAGAAGCTAAACAAGGTGAGCCTTTTTAGTACTTGGGTTGGAGACAGAGCTGTAGACTAGACTGAAAAATTCAAAAAACATTCCTGATGAAGACAGTAACACATTATTTCCATATTGCTGTCAAGAAAACATGTCCATGTATTTAAAGTCACTCCAAATGAAACTTGACTAGAATGAGTTCTTTACTTTCTAAGCAACTGTTAGGGTGCAGCCAAGCATATGGGAGCTATAAACAGTGCAATTGGATGATTCTACATGTGTTAATTTTCCATTTTAGTGCCTTTCTACTCTTCCTTTCTTTGAAGGAGGCCAGAATGCCATAACTGTCTTTTCTAATGCCCATCTAATGAAGTAGATTAGGGAGATAAATAGTGAATTTCCAACATCACTCAGTGAACTTTCTGCAATCTCTGTGGTCAAAGTCTAGTATTCTGACAACAGAATTATTATGCACAGCCAAATAGAGGTTATGCTAAGACTACTGGAGATTCTCTGGTCTTCCACTAAATCCCCCTGATACAAACTACCAGCAATTTGTCCTGTACACAAATAACTTGAACCAAAGAAAAGAGACTTCTGCACATGGCAGCATTAACCACAGCAGTGTTATACCAACACATCTGGGGATTACGGTAATATATGTAGCAATCCTGTAAAATGCAGTAATATGCAGTGACAAAAGGGAAGACCTCTGATTTCCTCTTCCTTTCTACACTTTCTCCTCCTCCATACAGCACTGGGCCTGGCAGGCTTCCAAGCAGACTTTTGCTCTCGTCAAATGATTGCATAAAAATTGTATGGCATATCTAGAAACTTTGGTATTAAGGAAGCTATTACGATATTACAGATTTCCCCTTAAGAGGCAGTGTGGAAAAATACGGTCCAATTGCTCCGTACAGGTATTACTTGACTTACAACCACAATTGACCCCCAAAATGTCTGTTACTAAGCGAGACATTTGCTAAGTGAGTTTTGCCTCATTTACGACCTTCCTGGTCACTGTTAAGTTAATCATTGCATTTTTAAGTGAGTAACAAGGTTGTTCAGTGAATCTGGCTTCCCCATTGATTTTGCTTGTCAGAAGGTCGCAAAAAGTGATCACATGACCCCGGGATACTGCAATCATCATAAATATGAGTCAGTTGCCAAGCCTCTGAATTTTGATCATGTGACTATCAGGATGCTGCAATGGTCATAAGTGTGAAAAGTGGTCGTATGTCACTTTTTCAGTACCGTTGTAACTTCGAATGAACTGATGTACATCAAGAACTACCTGTGTTAACAGAATGCCTTTAAAAACTACATTTGAGCATTGCTTTAGGGAGAATGTCCATATGTGCGGGGTTCGACATGCTGTGGTTCTTTGAAAGAATAAACTGATGAGATATCTAGGGATTATGAGATCATATCCAGCTATTCTACATGCAAAGCTTCTTCCTTCTTCCTGAATATCCTTATCTATAAGGATAGACTATAGACTCTTCTTGACTATAATTTCTCTTGCCTGGTTATAACCAATATAATCATTCCTATCAGCCTCTGGGCAGCAAGCTTCTGCAGAAGTTTTTGTTGCATATTCAGCTTCCAGGATGTATCAAAAGGATCTTCATTATAAAAGGGATGAGAAAAAAGTACTTTTCTCCGAAAATTAACTATCCCATCCATGCTCTAGCTAGCTGTCCCTCTAAATAGAATGCATTGTAGGAAATGCAACCCATCATTTGAAAACTCTGTCCAAAATAAGGGTTTCTTCCTTCTAAAGTCAAATTCTTCTCGATGGAAGAGTTGAATGCTAGGTAGAACCAGAAAAGCGTGATAGCAGTTACGTTCACCTTGTGTAGGGCAAAAAGAAAACTATAATGCTTGTTTGTGCCTTCTCGACGTCACAGATCATCAAGAGACTGCTAGAAGAGAGAAATTCTGAATCTAGTATATGTTTGTGCTGAAAAGATGTCTCTCTCTTCCGTCTGTGAAAGCTCTCAGACTCAGGAGCTTTTGTAAACTAATTCAATGACTAGATATGAAAGATGCCTGAATCTGGGAAAGGAGGATACCCTGTGAGTCAGAGATGGGTCATGGTGCAATGCTTTATCGCAAAACCGGCTCGTCCTTGCTCGCGACCCAATACACAATACTCCGTTCTGTAAAATTTAGCTCTTCATGCAGCAAGACATCAAAGTAATAATTCCCTAACCAGTTTCCAGATGAAGAGATAATTTCTGTCAACCAAACTCCCCATGATAAGGTATCTTATGTGACTCATAGTGAGCTGGTTTTAGATTCTGATTTTGCAGTAAGTTGGGAAACTAAAAGGAAAATTTCTTGGTTTTATGTCTCTCCGTTAAGGATTAGAGTGCCAATTCTTGTCCTGAGCAACTCAGTACTTCTAATGGCTGCTGTACAAGAAGAAAATTGATGGAGCTTTCGGGCATAAACTTAAAAAAGGGAAAATTTTATTTGATTATTTCTATTGTTCAGCAACTACTAAAGAGACTGGAGGAAAAGAAAAAAAGAAAATATGGCACTGTAGCAATCCTAATGCTTACATCTATCCTATGATTACAGTGTTAAAGGATTCATGACTGGATTTGCAAATGATGTTTTCTTACGCTGAACCCATACAATAAAGGGCCAAGTTATAATACAGGTCCTTTTCTCATTTAATACTTGGGAAGTATTATCAATTCATTTGGTTTCAGGTTATTTCAAAGAGGATGATTCAGAAGCCAAGTGTAATATGTATACATAGTTGTCACTCTAAAAATGATTGGTCAAAGTCCTTGAAAGCCACAGAACTGTATTTTTCCCAAATAAGGAAACTTGGCACATCCTGCTGTGTTTTAAGCTAGTACAAATGTAGTGCTTGCTTTATTGGCAATACTTTGGCCTGCTGCCTTTGCATAGAAGTGCTGAAAGCTATTTCATCTCTTCCTTTTTATTTTTATTTATTTTAAATTCCAAGTTGAAAAAGAGATTAGTGAAGAATGATTTAATTCTAGGATATGTTGCAAATTTAGTGGCTAAAAGTTGCAAACAGCAATATTATGTTATAGATGTCTAGGTTTGCTGCTCGTTGTAGTTACGTGACTTGTGCAGTTTTTGGAAACGGATGCTTTGCTCATTTTAAGCTAATTCCTTTTATTTATTTTAAGCAATAAAAACTTAAGAACAAGGTTTTCATAATAGAAGGAATTAAGACTCTGTTTATGTCACACTAGATCTGGAAATAGTAAATTTTCAACAATTAATATTACTGATATTACTTGACAAGTGGCAAATTCTGTACATTCTAAGGTTTGAACAGGCATAGCAAAAAGTAAGGGTGTGCTTAGAACAACTTAACATGTAGGAGAAACAGGCTGAAGTCCTCTGTGATGGACATTAATTTATGATTGGTTGATTTCTAACTTCTCTTTTCGCTTGATTTAAAACGTATTGGCATCAATATGTCAATTAAAAAATGACAGTATGTTGTCGGTCTTTATTTATGTACATCTCTCTGTATGCTGCCTGTTCTTATAATTCTAGACAGCTTATTAAAAACATCCACACAGTGCTGATAAAAGCAAGAAACAGTTATTGTTCATAGGAGAATGATTTTATCAGATTCACAAAAAAACTCTGTGTTTTTTGGGAATGACTGTTTTAATAGAACAAAAGGAAAGTATTAAAAGAAAGGAATTTGGAAGGAATGCTCCTTTGGGTAGGAATTAAAATCAGTGTACGGGGGGTTCTTGAATTCATGCCTCTGATCCTTAATTTTTATTGGGAGAGAAAAAAGGCATACATCTTCAGAATCAGAATCTATTTTGCCAAGTGTGTCAGGACACACAAGGAATTTGTCTTTAGTGAACATGCTCAATACCTACATACAACTGTGATGATAATCAAAGATACATTTCATAGATATTTGAATATTTGAATATATAAGCATAATCACGATCATTTGTGTATATAGGCATAGTCATTGCATATATAGGCATAATCAGTTTTGTATATAAGCATAAGATACATTCATAGTCATAAAGTAAGTTTATTCAGGTTAGAAGCCTAGTTTTGCAAACAAGCATTCAATATTTTTTTGTTTATAACCATATGTATTTTAAGTAAGTAATTAAAGTCTTCAAAGTTAGCTAGCTAACAGTCCTTTTTAAAATACAATTTTTATTAAAGATTTTTTGCAAAGTTAAAAACTAAACCCTAACAGTGAGAAAGAAGACTTTAAAAAGGTGGTGAAAACAATAAACAGCAAAGAGAAAGAAAATGAATGCAAGCAATTTCCAATGTTCTTTACAGCTGTTATAGACATACTTGAAAACATTTTCCCCTTCAAAATTACAAAACATGGTTCCTTTCTGTCCATATTCCATCCATATTAATGGGTAAATCCAGATAACAATATTTTATTTTCATCCATTTTCAGCAAAAAATGTCCCTAAAAAAGTTTCCAGGCTTTTATAAAAGTATTGTTCTTTCCTAATCAAACAAATCAATTTAATCATTTCTAAAAATCCTTTCTTATGAGCAAACTTGAAGCTGTTTGTAGTGAAGAGAGAAACAGTCTTCTTAGTATTAGCTTTCCTAAATAGCTTATCTAATGACAATTCTTGCTTTCAAATGGATTGAATCTAATCCAGGTCCATCCATGCAAATCAATCAATAAAAATGTGTTTTATACTTATGCTTCCTTTTTGTTTCCTGATAGGAAAAGTAGAGCAAAGTTTTTATAAAGCTCTTAATTTATAGGGAACAAAGGACCACCCAAAGGCACTTAAAAGTTATAACCATCCACAAAGTAGTTATTTTCTTTTTCTGGAAATGCTAAATTTCCAAACTCTATAGAGCCAGGAGTTAAATTGTAGTTCTTTTTCAGGAGACTGAAAAGAAACCCCCATAGGCTTCTTCAGCACACCTGACAGTCATGTGCAAACAGCTATTTCTTTTTCCTAAGTTGTCTTTACACTCACTTTGTAACAAGCAAACTCTGTTGCTAATGATGAGCAAAAAGGCAAGCTGCCAAATAAGAGGAACTCAGCAAGTATCTATTTAACTATATTGAACTGAACACACCGTTGTTAAAGAGGTAGATATCCAAAGCACAAACCACAATGGACAGAAATACAAAACACAACAAAGTGTCTCTTAGATTTTGTTCTCCTTGGTGTAGAAGAGGACACTTTTCGAAGCTATAAAAATAATTGCCGCACAGTGAAGGACTCCCTTTCCAACCTCAACAAATCTATAGAATATAAGAAACTTCTGTTTTGTTGTTCAGTTTTTCTTTTCTTTTGGTAAACTCTCAAGGCACATTAACTTATTTAGATCAAAACCCAAGTTCAATCCATCTTATAGAGCCATTTCTAAAGTAACTTTCACCTTATGAAAACAAAGTACTTCCTTTCCATAAGCCTTACTTTAGAATTGTCTCTGTTTGATGGATAATGATCGAATGGTTCCTTCACGTGCGCATCATGTGTCACTAATATGCTTGCACACAATAAGGGCAATCATCCTAACCTTCCCCATGGCTATCCTACAATAGTAGCGAGGAGCTCCTGATGGCGTTTCTGAAAATGATATGACGGGGGTTCAGGAATTAACTTCCCTTGTCGCCTTGAAGCAGCAGTTTATATCTAATGAAACTTAAACATTCAGTTCTTAGGAAAGGATGAGAGAAATTCTTGGCTTGCAATGGTAAAACAGAACTTATCAGTATGATCTTTCTTGAAAATAGCTTTCCTTGATTACATAGTTTAGAATGAAGAAAGTTAATCTTGTGTAACATCCACATGAGATATGTAATATTAAATATATGTGTGCATAATGTATTAAATATCTCTCTTTACTTTATGCACTTTATGATTATGTACTTTATGATAACGAATGTACCTAATATGTACATGACATGATGAGTGCACTTTATGATCGCAATCATTGTTTGTCAATTATAGCCTGTATGTAAGTATGGAGCATGTACACCGGAGACAAATTCCTTGTGTGTCCAGACACACTTGGCCAGTAAATATAGATATATTTCTAATTCTCCTACCTACCTATGCATTTACACATAACATTTCTATTCTGGATCTTGAAAAATTTGCCAATAGAAGATAATGTAGTTACAGTGTTTTAGGATGAAGGCTTTTTGTAGACTGTAATCACTAATACAATGTAGTTGCCCTATTGAAACAGCCTCTAGCTGTTTCATTTCAAATGTGTTGGGTTATCAATGGCATGACCTCCCTCCAGGATGCTCATTGATTTAGGTAAACTATGTTTTAAATGATTTACTGTATTTATTTATTTATTAATCTAATTTGCATGCCGTCCCTCTCCAAGGACTTGGGACGGCTCGCAACATATTAACATTACAAATATTTAAAAACATTTTTAAAAACTTTAAAACACATTCATACACCATTCATGGACCGATCTCGCCAGATCACCAGGCGAGATCAACGGCCCCAAGCCTGCCGGAAAAGCCAAGTTTTCAAGGCTTTTCGGAAGGCCATTAGGGTGGGGATGATTCGGATCTCTGGAGGTAATTGGTTCCAGAAACCTGGGGCAGCCACAGAGAAGGATCTCCCCCACGGGCCCGCCAGCCCGACATTGTTTAGCTTTTGGGACATGGAGGAGACCAACTCTGTGGGATCTTACCGGTTGCTGGGATGTATGTATACAGCAAAGCTGTATGTCTTTGCTTATAAGGATTGCCTTCTTGGGAGCTAATCCAATACAAGTGAGTGGTTCAGAATATTCAAAAAGTCTGGGGTTTCTCACCCCGCCCTGAAAGACAGCAAGGAAGTAAGAAAGTGGATTGCAGCCACTACAGGCTATAACAGGGATGGCTAAACCTTTAGGCACTGAGTGCCCAGATGAGTTGCAGCTAATGAGTTGTGGCTCATGACATCATCGCCCAGCGCCGCTACTCTCTGAGCATGCACATCATGAACCTGTGATGTCATCTCCCGATGCTGCTACTCTCTTCTGAGCATGCACATGGTCCCGTGTCATCATTGCCTGGTACTGCTACTCTGTTTCTAAGCATGCTTAGCTCTAGGGCGATGCTGGGGCAACTTGGCTCGCGTGCCAACAGAGAGGACTCTGCGTGCCCACTGTGGCACACGTGGCATAGGTTCGCCATCACTGGGCTATAACAAATTGAGAAAGTTTGGGTTTTTTTGTAATGGGCAGAGAGGTTCAGTGTTACAAAACACTGAAGGGAGGAGCAAAATTTTCCAGTTACTGGTAGTCCTCGACTTACAACCAAAATTGAGCCCAAAGCTTCTGTTGCTAATTGAGACATATGTTAAGTGGGGCTTGTCCCATTTTACGACCTTTCTTGCTACAGTTGTTAAGTGAATCATTTCAGTTGTTCAGTTAATAACACAGTTGTTAAGTGAATATGGCTTCCCCCCTTGACTTTGCTTGTCAGACGGTCACGAAAGGGGATCCCATGACCCCGGGACACTGCAGCCGTCCTAAATATGAGCCAAGCGTTTGAATTTTGATCATGTGATCCTGAGGATGGTATAATGGTTGTAAGTGTGAAAAACGACTATATGTCATTTCCACCCCCCTCCAGTATCGTCGTAACTTCAAATGGTCATTAGACAAACTGTGTAAGTCGAGAGCTACCTATAAATCCAAGTTTCACCAAAACCAAATAGCAGTATTTTCAATGCATTGGAAATAGGACTCTATAAAAGTAAAACAATATGCAGAATAGCCATGATAAATTATCTGTAAATATTTTACAGCAGAGGTCTCCAACCTTGGTCCCTTTAAGGCTTGTGGACTTCAACTCCCAGAATGGCTGGCT
>JANHFO010006935.1:219653-237659 GCA_032468095.1 Pareas carinatus
AAAGAAATTAAAAATAATATAAATTCAATGGCTAAATTTAAAAACCGTAATATAAAACCGATTTGACCCAAATCTAAAATTTAAATTTAAATTTAATGGCAGATTTCAGCACGGAAGTAGTGTGGATTAGACGAAACCGGCCTGGATAAACAGATGGGTTTTTAAAGCACAGCGGAAATCACGGAGGTCGGGAATAGTACGGATCTCCGGGGGAAGGTCATTTCAGAGGGTGGGAGCCACCACAGAGAAGGCTCTCCCCCTGGGGGTCGTCAACTGGCATTGTTTGGCTGACGGCACCCTGAGGTGGCCCTCTCTGTGGGAGCGGACAGGACGGTGGGAGGTATTTGCTAGCAGAATGCAGTCCTGTAGATAGCTGGGTCCTAAGCCATGTAGCGAAGGGTTCAAGAAGCAAGACATGGAGCCTGGCAAGCCTCAACTTGCATCAGGCTTCAAAAAGAGGGCCTCTTCCGTTCGTTTAGGGTTTAAACAAATCTCTACTCTGCTAATTAAATGTCCTGCTTTAAGCAGCACTATACTTTTCACTTGTTCACATTTCATCAACATTCTGTGGAAATATATTAGTGAACAATTTGTTCCTGCCAAGGGAAGCCACAATTTAACAAATTTCTCTCTATGTAGATGTGAAATTGAAGCCACCTTAGAGAGGCTGAAGAGATTGGAACGTGATCTAAGCTTTAAGGAACAGGAACTAAAGGAAAGAGAAAAACGCTTGAAAATGTGGGAGCAGAAGCTAACTGAACAATCCAACACACCTGTAAGTACTGTCACAGTTTTTGTTTTAGAGTTTATTGCAATGGAATCTGAAAATCCAACAAAAGCTTGAATCTAAGAAACATCTTAAGCTACACTTGCACTTGATAGCGGATTGCTCATATTTTCCTGCTTTGAACTGCAAGTGGCCATGTTTTATTAGACATGCCTTTTGAAACTGACCTCATTTCAAACTGGTTTTGTTGGCAAGTATAGGTGAAGACTTTGAGAAATAAAGCAACCTTAGTTGCTTTATTATAATAATTTGTTAAAATTCAAGTAAATTTTTCTTATATTTGAATTGAACATTAGGTATCATCCATCTAAATTCATTGTCGATGTGGTAAATTACAGCACAATAATCTGGGGCTTATTCCCAGATAAACCAATATTGAATTGCAATCTACAGTAAATGCCATTATTCTCTGGGTCTTGCCTTACAGCTAGCTAGGTATATTTTTAGGGTTCCATAGGGATCCATATTTAAAATTATGTGGAGTTATTCACAAAGAAATACAGACAAGGGCAACAGGAATGCCCACATAATTCCAAATATATTTTTCCTTTTGAGTTTGGGTTGCTACACATATTAATAGAATCTTATCATAATTGTTTATCTCTTGGCTAATCAATTGGGGAAAATAGACTGAAATAAATCATAGATGAAATCTACAAAAATTCAATGGACTTACTCAAAGATGTACTAGGTCTAGATCCAATCTAATGTCTCATTCCCTATATCAAAATACAATTGGAGCTCCGCCCAAAGTTAAAAAGCAGAATCCACTGCAACCCCATGGAAAGAAATAACATGATCTAGTCAGTTTCACCTACATTGATACCTTTATTATAGAGTTATCTCTCAACACTGTAACTTAATTTTGAATCACTGTATTTTGCAACTGTCATAATATTAAGAATTTGGGTCAGTTTTTTTTAAAAATAGTTATTACATTCATGTCCCACTTTTCCTTTGAGAAGTACAGAGCATCTGATTGGGGGAGAATCTGGGATCTCCACGTAAGAAACTGAACAGACTGTGATCTGCTTTGCTTTAACCATACATGCCTTCAGGCTGCTTCATGGATTGCACATTTTCAGAAGCAAATGGATATGTTTCAGGCATTGGATTCTGTTATGGAAATGACAAATTTTGTTGCTGTAAGATATATTGAGACTAGAGCATGGCCATATAATTAGTGCAGCACAGGAAGAAGGTTCAGATCCCCCGCCCCAATTAATATATTGTCATCCATAAAAGTAGTGGTTTTAGAAGGAATCAGGTGGAAGATGTAAAGAAATTGCACTGGGCACCATTTGTATTAATGTCTAAATGACTGTTTTCCTGTATAAAGGTCAAAACATAAGTAACATTGTCCATCTAAATCCGAATCTTGCTTCCTTAAGGAGTCATTATCGCTTAATTTCATATGCAGTGAAATGATATATATGCCCGAGAAATGGCTGCATAAAAGCTGGTATATATAAAAGTAGCCTTCAAGCAGAACACAATTACCTTAACACCTTTTGACATCTGTTGGTAGCAACAGCCAAGCTTCTATCTGCATTATTTAATTACTGTATGTTGCATTTTACTTCTGCCCAAACTGATGAGCTAATAGTCTTCATCCACTACTGCCCCTTCACCCAGCATTCATTTTCAATATTTATCAAACCTCCAGCTGTTGCATTGTCGTTCTGTGCTTTCCTTTGCAGAGTGCATTCTACTTACTATTTAATCTAAGTTGGGATTTTGGCCTGTTCACTCTTCCTGCACCTTCTTTCTGAGGCACAGCTTAATGGCATCTGTGTGAATGACACTGCATGTGTATTCCAGCTGTGAACATGGAGTAGCCTATAATGATGAAGCATGAGTGTTTCCTAGAGGCAAGGTGTTCTCTGTTCTCTCTAGGTAGCCTGGAGGCTTCCTTTAATGTCTGCAAAGATTGAGTAGCTAAGATATAGGCCATCACCTATTTGGTTCACAGCATGAAACATAGCCATAATGAGCTGATCTTTCCATGAGTGAGGCTAAGAAATTTTTATCCTGCACTATTGCTTTTTTCTGTGACTTTTTACTGGCTGGCTTTGCTGACGGAAAGTGTTATGCTCAAGTCTATTGTGCTCAGCGTAAACTTTTTTTCTATAGGATATTAATACAACCCTTCTATGGCAAGCAAATGCCCTTCTTGAAAAGGGAAGGCTGAAATGATATTGAAAGCAAAGTACTTTTAAGCATCTGGACCTATAGCTGAAAGGGCTTCTGTCAGATTTTTGAATAATGAAAAGTCTTGCCGTTCCAAACCACCTTCCACCCCCCTTTCCCTTTGCTTCTTAAGAAATTAACTTCAGAATTCATCTACATATAAAAACAAATTGCAGATGTTTTTGTGAGTCTTGTCAAGTAGTGGCCCGTATTTGAGAGAATGGAAGCAGAAGCAAATGCATATCTGGATAAAAGAGGAATAAAGAGCTGAACTGATATGCATATTTTTCTTCTTTTTTAAAGAATTCACATCCCAGTGAATAAAGGCTCATGATTTGGTTCCATAAAGGACGATTTGAAATGAGAACCGTAGACATTTGAAAAGGATATTATATTGCTGTCCCTTAACGTCTTTAAAACGCTTCTGTTGTGTGTGTGATATATATAAAAAGAGAGAGAGAGAGAAATATGACCTGTGGGAGTCATTAGCATTTGCAAACCATCTCAAGCCTTCTACCTCTTCAGAAGGTTTGAAGGAGCAAAAATGGGACATTAGCTCCATAGTTATACACTAATAGATCCCATAAAGCAGTGATGGCGAACCTATGGCACACGTGCCGCAGTGGACACGCAGAGCTCTCTGCTGGCATGCAAGCCAAGTCGCCCCAGCATTGTCCCAGAGCTTAGCATGGTCTGAAAGGAGTAGCGGTGCCAGGCATTGATGTCATGGCCCATGCAATGTCACGAGCACGTGCGCATGCTCATGAAGAGGGTAGTGGTGCCGGGCAATGACATCACAGGGGCATGCGCATGCTTAGAAAGAGAGTAGCGGTGCCAGGTGATGATGCAATGAGCTGCGATTCATTAGTCTTGACTCATCCGGGCGCACGGTGTCTAAAAGGTTAGTCATCATTGCCATAAAGGCTGAACCTTCGTAGACTGCAGGCAAAGGCTCACATGACTGGAAACTCATCTTTGCAGCTTTTAAAAATACATTTCTCACATGTAAAGTGACATGCCTAATAAAAGACCCGTGGTAGGATTAGGTGCACTGAATCACCTCAGATTAGCACCCAGTTTAGCACCCTGGCAAAGAGATCTTGCTTTCCCTTGATCAAGTAACAAAGCTTGGCAGGGTTATAGAATGAAAGTCGCAGATCTGTGCAGTGAGTTATATAAGCTAGAGCAAAACCATCTGTGGTCCAAGATGGATAACAAAAAATTCAAACTCTGTTTTTCAGAATCAGAATTTATTGGCCAAGTGTGTCTGGACACACAAGGAATTTATCTCCAGTGTACATGCTCTTTACCTACCTACATACAATAAACAAACTGTGATTACAATCATAAGATACATTCATAATCGTAAAGTACATTCATCTTGTCATGTACATATAAGCATAAGATAAGAGTAGGACATTCAAAAAATAAAAATTACAATGGAGCTGTATTGTTTGGGCTTGCTTCACGTTATTGGTTTGAAATGGTTTCTCCCACAGGAATTTTATCTAAGCTAAACCACAGCATTCAGCAAACGGTGGGAACCTTCAACCCATTGCTAGGGAAACTAACTGTAAGTCCCAGTGATAGCATGGGTGGTGATACTGTAGAGCTATTCAAAGCATGCTCCAGTTTTATAGCAGAGGGTTATGCTACAATCAAGGCCAAAACAGGCTAGAGGTTAGTTCCTTCAGTCTAGTTGATGTGCCCATTTTGTTCTGTAGATCGCTGCCTGACTCCTTCTTTCCCCTTGCTAGCTCCTGACAAGAGATGCCCTTTCAGAAGCTGCTATTTTCATCTCAAGACAAGCTTCAAGCTCAGAGTGAAGGATTGCCTTGAGATGCAAATAACAGCTTGTGACAGGCAGGGCTAGGAAGTTCTCTTCTCTGCCCTCAATAGTCCTAAGGCAGCTCAGGGTTTACATAATCGAAATGTAATCACAATCGTGCGTTTAGGGTTGCACCATTATTATTAGTTTTGCCTCCCAAGGCATCATTTTAATCTGGGATTACTGTTTTTGAAGATTCACCTCAGCTGAGCAAATGCTAAAGTGCAGGTAGTCCTCGACTTACAACCGTTCGAAGTTACAACAGCACTGAAAAAAGTGACTTATGATGGGTTTTCACAGTTACGAGCTTTCCAGCATCCCCATGATCATGATGCTTGGCAACCGACTCATATTTATGACTGTTGCTGTGTCCCAAGATCACCTTTTGCGACCATCTGACCATCAGTGGAGAAGCCAGATTCACTTAACAACAGGGTTACTAATTTATCAACTGCAGTGATTCATTTAACCACCAAGGCAAGGAAGGTCATGAAATGGGGCAAAACTCACTTAACAAATGTCTCACTTTACAGAAATCTCGGGCACAATTGTAGTCATAAGATGCAGGCTACCTGTACAGTTCCTTTAATGCTGAATAATTACACTTGGCCCTGTTGCTGCAAGGAATTAGGACAAAAGTACAAAGTAGCTTAAAGGAAAGGGGTTTTTGCCCTTTTTTTAAAAAAAGTAAACATTCTTTCTTCATGTCAAGGCTGCTGTTCCTAATTGTTCGAGTTTAACAGGAGGTAGTTAAAAACATATACAGGTAAAAGGGCAAGTTCTAAACTTGTTATTCACTGTTCCAGTCAGAACAGGAACTATTTTGCAGTCCTTGAACAGGGGACATCCTTTACTGCAAATGCGATTCAATCTTTTTAGCTGGGAAACTCAGCATATTGTCAGTTTGGGGAAGGAATTCTCCGTTTTATTTATTTATTTATTTTTAAAAAAGAAAAGCTTAATTAATATGCAAGAATTAGCGTATAGAACTTATGTCAGGAATTGGAAGCAGATGGAGACACATGCTAAGCAGAGAGTTTTCAAGTTTAGGGACTAAGCAGCAGCTGCTGCTCGGCACCTGCTCTGTCATTGTCAAACATCGTGGTGACATTGACATGGAATTGAAAGGAGGACAAATTGAGCAGTTTTGTGGATATATTATGGAAACTCATCCCTCTTAGTCCTGATTTACACATCCAAATACTGGCTACTTATAATGTAACTCAAGAGTGTTCAGTGTAGCAAGCCATCAGTATGAAGCAGCCTTATTATTTATTTGGGGTGTTATTATTTTTTTTAACATACTGATACAAATACACACAGATCTTTCTTCCCTTCCCCCTCACAATATGCAATTTTGAGCTGTAGAGACAAGTGATAATAACTTGAATGAAATAGGAAGGTGTTTCAAACAAATGGCCAGTTGCAGAGCTCAAGCCACATCTGCTGCAGTGGAAGGCAATTTCCTGCTGCTCTAACTAGGATTAGGATTCTAATCTTCACTCAAGAACATTTGCTGTAGATTAAAATCAATACCGTTAGGATTATTCTGGGTTTAGTGAACAAGAAACCTGAGTTTGGCTCCATAATATACTAAGCTGTCCATTTTTCATATGGTACAAATAAACCATAATTTGCCCTCCATTGAGGGCTTCTTGATCCCATATCTTTTGGGAACCACAGCAAAGCCTGGGTCAAACTTTCAAGAGAATCAGAAGGGGAACATCTACAGTAGGATCTTTTCCAGGTGATCTTGGCTGCTTTTGGAGTCTCTAGACAAAAGACCCAACTTACAAACTTCGCCTCATTTTGGACTTCTCTGAAGAACTTCCTTATTTGGAAGCAGTTTATATACCTTTTTACAGGCTAGACGAAGATGTTGACAAAATATTCCAGGAGGAGGCAGTGGCAAGCATTTTCATATTTCATTAGAAAACTACATGGATGCGCCTATAAAGCAGAAGTGGGGAACTATGACCCCGTTATGACTTGTGGACTTCAACTCCCAGAATTCCTGAGCCAGCATGAAATTGAAGTGGCCTTCTGGGAGTTGAAGTCCACATGTCATAAAGGAGCCATAGTTCCCCACCTCTGCTGTAAAGGAATCAGGTATTGAGGTAAAAGTGAAGTAGGTTATTATTTTATTTATCTAAAAGAAGTTCTATGTGACAAATGGCAAAGCCAGACATTTAACTTAAGGCATTCCTCCAGTAGAGACCTTTTATTCGTTCAGAGGTATGTCCTGTTTGTATAGCTCACTTTTCCTTTTCCTTATCGCATATGGATTGGAACGCACTTGCATTGATTCTCCACTTACCAATTGGTGTTTTTTTTTGCAACAAATTAATAGGCTACATAATACTAAGCAAGAACGAGTGATTAACTCAAGAATACTACGGCTGCTGTTTTGAGGTTTAGATCCTGTGATTCTGCTTCAATGTTTTACAGCTCTATCGTGCTAACCTTCAAACTACAAAGCATCTTAAAGCGTTGTCCTGGCCTGAGTTTCAACATGCATTTCTTTGTATGATTAGGCTGAGAAGAAATAAATTATATGAAGAAAGAAACAGTTTAGCCCAATCACTGGGAATGGCTGCAATTTTAAGCTTCACATCAAATACATTATCAGGAACCTTAAAAAGCCAGAAAGCTCTATCAGAATGGCCATGTAATATCTGCCCTATTAGTTGTTGCAAAAACACAGCTGGTGGGTGCTGTATCTGTGCATTAATACAGAGACTTTCACTTTTTTCCAGGAACTAGGTTGTCAAGGGGACAGCCAAAAAGTCTCATTCAGGCAGCAACTAATAGTTTGTATAGACAAAAGACATGTCCAGCAAGTACCACTGAAGTGGAAAGGAATAAAATATGACACAATACATTTTTTACCCCCACAAATGCCTCTGCTTGGTTAGGTCATAACTTGCACATTTTCCTTTATGCATAGCCATATAGTAGAATGCATATAGGCTTCTGTTTGCATAGATAATCTCCCACCTGCCTTAATCTCCAGGCAGATCCCCAAAACTCTTGAACAAGCAAGCATAAGAAGGTAGCAGAGAGTAGGGAATAAAATAATTCCCTGACAGAAAGGGGTCCATCAGCAAAAGGGGTTAATTGAATGCCACCCCCTTGGTGAGTATGAAGCTTTTGTGAGCTCCTTAGGATTCTCTCAGTATAAGTATTTGTCTTGTTTTCTGGAATCTTTTCAAGTGTGGCCTGTATGTAAGTAAAGATTTATGTGTCATACGGCTGCAATGTACAGACTGGTTTATTTTTTTAAAATCTCTGTGTGACAGTAAGCCACTTCTAAGCATTCTTGGCAACCAGTGACCTGGAGATGGAGACTCTGTGTCCATCATAACTTGTGGCATGAAGTATTATCCTATAGAAAATAATAGGAATTTATATTAAGGAGCTGTCTTACATATCACAGCATGTGCATTTCTCTGGGATTAAAATCCGGTATCTATTAATTTGTTATTTTCCAGTAAAAAGTGTGAATTGTTTATTAATTCAGAAGAGTCAGGATTTGTTTCTGTTTCCTCCAGAATTAATTTGATTGTCAACCTCTTGTCTTCAGTGTTGGCTTTTGATCCAAATAGAAAAACGAGCATATAAAGTGAACAGAACCCATATACAATTTTGCAGAGGCACACTTTTTGCCAGCCAGGAATATTTCTTTCTGTATGAGACTCTGGAATATTTAAATATATGTATTTTAATTCAAATTAATTTTGAAAATAAGATTTCTTCCTTTTGCTTTGTTAAAATTATTCTCAGACTAGATTATATAACCAAAAAGAAAGTCTTCTAATGATTTACAACATTTATATGTTGTGATGCCATATACATGCCTTAGTAGATTTCTGATGTTTTTATGAATTTACAAAAACCAAGTCTTTAAAAAAATGCTGACTTGGCATTTTGTTTTGAAGTTCACTAATCATTTTACTTTCTGTTTACTGCTAACTAATCAGGTGGTGTCTTTTGCTGGGATTTTAATTGGTTCTAATTTTCCTTTCCCCTCCCCCTCTGTCCTTCCTTTCCTTTTTCATTAGTTTTGCTTCCCTTTTGCTGCCCGAATGTCTGAGGCATCTTACTTTGAATCTAAAACAGAGGAATCAAACAGTGCAGAGATGTCATGTCAGATTACCGCCACGAGTAATGGGGAGGTAGCTGGCATGAACCAGAGTCTGAAGGCCTTGATGATGCAAGGTTTTGGGGATGCCTTCTCTATGAATGAAGCAGGATCCATGCTACATTCTGGAATGCAGCTCAATATGCAAGCCAAAAAGAATTCTTCCAAAACCACCTCTATGAGAAAAGGGAAGAAGGTCAACCTGGCGCTGGGGTTCCATGAATTCGACTTATCTGATGATGATGATGATGATGATGATGATACCGATGATGAGATCGATTTTGAGGATGACAGTGATTAGCAGTAAAGGAAAGCTGTAAGGACTCTATTCTGGCATCCGTAACAAAAGGGAGAAGAACATTGAGGAAAAAGTATCCTGTGTTTTTCATTTTTGAGTAAGAAGAGAGCACCGTTGTGTTGCACAGAACCATTTTGTTTCTTATTTGTGAGAAATCATGTTCCTTATGTTGATACCCTCTATGTGGTTTCTTTTGCGTTTTTCCCCCTTTCAGTTTTAAAATTAATTTAAACCATTTTGGGTTGTTTCTTTATTTAAGGTTGTTTTTGTGTATGTTGACATATTGTTGACATAGTTATGGCTCAACACTATACTAATTCTGAAATTGCTGGAGTTTTCTTTTAAGTATACATCTATCATTGTTCCTCCTGTAGGTCTCTTGAGCAGGTTAACAGATAAAATGTATAATTCCATTTGGGGTTTCCCTGCACATTTTATAGCTGCAATTCCTAAGAGTGATAAATATGCCAATAGGCTGTATAGTAGAGTCAACTTGGTAAAGTGATGAAGTTTAAGAAGATTATGAGTTCTAGTCCCATTTTGGGCACAAAGCAGGGTGAGTGACCTTGGGGCAGTCACTTTCCCTCAGCCCTAGGAAGGAGGCAAGGGCAAATCACTTCTGAAAAACGTTGCCAAGAAAACTGCAGGAATATGTCCAGATGTTCACCAGGAATTGACACTGACTAGAAGGCCCACACAGGCAAATATCTGTATATTAAGATATATAGGAAACAAACCTTTTCAATTGCTCACTTTAACTGGCAATACAGCTCACCTGTTTGGGGCAAGAATGAAATCAGTTTTACCAATTCTAATACAGATTTCCTGCCATACGAGTAATATGTCCTTAGCACTATTGTAAAATAAGTAAGAAAAATCTAATCCAGAGAAAGCCTTCTGGAGTAGCTGGATTGCTCTTGTGTCATAAATATGTCCTTTGCACACTGTTGCTTATTTATTGCCATTTCTGTCTTTTTCCTGTTGATAAAAATCTCAGTAAAAATGAAAAAAGGAACACAATGCAATGATATTTAAATACATCAACTTCCTGAGTCAAAGCAAAACATAAAATTCAGATTTCCTCAAAGTATGATTATATTTCAAATAAAATTTCATAGAAACAGCCAAGGATCCTGGTTAGGGCTGCAACATCTAGCTGATTGCTTCAGTGATTTTAAACAAAACTTTTGATTGAATAGGACTATTCCACTTATTTCCCAAGAATGTTCATTTTTTAAGAATTTAGGAATATATAAATGATAAGTAAAGGACTCCTTTATTTCTTGCACACTTTTTTTTCTTCCATGGAGTTGCTTCTTTTTATTTTACATGTTTTATCATCCTGAAATAATTGAGAAAAAATGCATTGCATTGATTCTCAAATACTTCCAGCGCAATCTTTGTCTCGTCTGCTTTCTCCTCTTTCTAAGGTGGAGTTCTCAGACAGAAAAAAAAAGTATCCAAGTTCAAATCATTCTATCCTTAAAAATGATAGTTCGATTAATTCTATAACCTCTAGGACAGTGAAGCTAAACCTTTTAGACATCGAGTGTCTGGATGAGTTTTGGTTAATGAGTCATGGCTTGTGAAATCATCGCCTAACGCCGCTACTCCTTTCTGAGCATGCTCATGGCTCCATGATGTTATCACCCGGCACCACTACCTCCTTTCTGAGCATGCTCATGGCCCCGTGATGTCATTGTCTGGCACCACTTTTCTGAGCATGCTCAGCTCTGGGGTGATGCTGGGATGACTTGACTCACATGCTGACAGAGAGGGCTCTGTGTGCCAACTGTGACATGCGCGCCATATGCTTGTCATCACTGCTCTAGGATATTCCTAGGGATTATAGTCTTAAATTGAAATCCTGTAGATATTTAACTGATGGTAAAGCCAATCTAATGAGGCTTACTTTTTAGTAAACAAGTTTGCCTCATATATGATCTTGATTGATAGTTTTCTATGTGCATTAGACTACAGACACACAGATCTTGGGAAGATATTGATTGCTTGTAGAAACAGGCCCTGAAAGTAGCTCCTTCGCACATATTTCCAACTCATTTGACTTCTAAAGTTTCACTGTAGTACTGAATATTCTGGTTTAACTGTTAGCACACTAGTAAAGCTTCATTTTGAATGCTGTGTTACAAAATGCAATTGTGCTACTGCATATTGCAATCAGAACTTAATATTTCTAAGTTCGGCTATACAAGCAGTATTATTTTGATAACAGTGAAAGTCCTTATCCAGTGAATGCAGTATAATAGTTTATTGTAGTATGAGAAGGCATGGAAGTCACCCTTTAAAATAGTTAAACAGAACTTAGTGAGTTTTGGACCAGTATTAAAAGCCTACTGGATCTGAAATCGTAATTTCCTCAGCTTCAAATGTATTGGCATTCTTACTTTCAGCATTCCCCAGCAACATAGCCAATGTGAATTTTGGAAGCTAAATCCACGATACATCTGAAGAGGAACAGTGTAGAAATCGTATCATGTTGAAGTTCCATGGATACATACAAAGGGAAATCTGAACCTTATAAGAGTACTGATTACATAGTAAAGGCTACGTATTGAAGAGAGGAGCACATCTCATGTGAAAAGTAGCTACTTTGTCACATGTTCTCCTCTTTTCCACCAAACGAAAATATGAATTGTGGATGAATCCAAGTAGACCAGTGGTTCTCAACCAATGGTCCATGGACCTCTGGGGGGGGCACAATATCATCAAAGGAGTTCTGCGAAGGCTTGAAGAAATTTTATGATTTAAACTTTGAGTTAAGTCTTGATGGTCTGTGGTTCTGGTCCGTGGCCACAAAAGGTATTTAAAAGGGGGTCTGTGATGAAGAAAAGGTTGAGAATCACTGAAGTAGACTATAATATACTTTGGTATAATGCATTCGAAAGTCTCTTTGGAGCTATTTATTTTGCCCTCTTTCATAGATTTTTTTTTCCTAAAAGAAAAGATCAATGGTGTCATATAAAAGAAAGATTAATAACGGAATAGTGTCATTTGCACCTTATGTAATGATCCATTGATAACCCAGGGTTATAAAATGCTCTCTCCCGGTATATTAAGTTGTGACATATCAGTGGAATAATGGATTAATAGGAACCATGAAATTTGCTATTTTAGATATCTTCCGTACAGTTTAATAAATCTGTTATTTGAGCAACATCTAGTTTGGCAATCCCCCTGAAATCACTGCATTTTTAAAATTATTTTAATAAAATACCATGAGAAGCAGTAATAGCTTCCAGTCCTGAATATCTGCTCTACTTTTAGAAGCTAGTAAAGAAAATATCCTTATTTTCTCTTCCAAACTTGAACTTAATCTATTTTTATTTAAAATCCTGCCTAAAGCTTACTTGATAGGTAAGGGATAGTTCCAGAAACATTATAGAGGCAAACTATAATAAACACTTTCACGTTATTTCAGAAATGTGTAAAGCTTCTCCATTGAAATCCGATCAAGCATATTACCATTTGAGGGGACTGTTGTTTTTTTGCTTTTTACACTTTAGAAATGTTTTTTGTATTACACATTTGTATGAAAATGTAAATTAAAAGTATTTCAACCATGTTTAGAAAAGTTGAGACTTGTTTTCTGCTGTGCTGTGATAACTGTCAAATTTACTATAGTGTGTGAACAGAATATAAAATTTGTATGGAATCTGAAATGTTCCACTTCTGCATGGCAAGATTTTTTGTAGTTACCTTTTTCATTATACTATTTAATTATGTGGTGTCTTCATTCATATACTGGTTTGCACTTTTAATTATTCACAGGACACCAAAATGTAATCAGCTTTTTTTTTTACAATATGGTGTCATAAATCCTAATTTGTTGTGAACTGTTTTTCTTTGCTTCTCTTTGTTTCCATTTTTGACTTTACAATAAACGTGATGACGATAAAAAACTATACATAAAAAGCCTATATTCCTGATTAAAAACATGTTTACACGGGGACCTAATGATACATCTGCACCAATTTTTAATCTGAGCTTTGTCACCAAATGCATCACAAATGTCCCTTATTACTGTTATTTCCCTTCAGTGTTAATTCATGCATAAACAGGATGTCATAATCATTCCTACATTAAAACAATTTGGAAACAATTCAAATAAATATATACAGATATACACCTTGCACAAAAAGCTGAAGAAGCTAAAACAATAAAAATCCATCATGGGGAGATATTATGGTTATATAGGTAATTGATTTAATGACCAAAGTTATAATGAACTTCACTTAATGACCATGTGAGTTGCTTAACAACCTCATGATTTGCTTAATGACTGTCATAAAAATGGATACAAAATCAAGTCCATTCACATGGTGCCTTGACTTATGACCACAACAATGTTTGATTAAAATTCCAGTCTCAGCTGTGATCTTAAGGTCTATCTGAATTGAAAATTATTCTCTTTTAAAAAAAAGAATTTTATTAATTTTAGACAAAATAAAAACAAACAGAAACCAAGTGCTTCAATATTTTGATCAACATCAACCATCTGGGTATACATTTTTACAAAACAACGTCTATTTCATCTTACTAGTACAATTTCAAATCTACTCCTTCCATTTCTTGCCTAACCATCCATAAAAATTATTCCACGTATTGAAGTGTACCAATTCTTCTTAATAATTCTCAACAGTTTCATCCAGTATGGCCAAAGGTACTAGGAATTGCAGTTTTACAACATGTACAGGCAATAAGTTTCTTGTTCCTGAATACTCTGAAGTAACAACATTAAATTTGTAAGGAATAGGTTATAGGGCAGTTATGGCGAACCTATGGCACGAGTGTCACAGCCGGCACACAAAGCCCTCTCTGCTGGCATGCGAGCCAAGTCACCACGGCATTGCCCCAGAGCTGAGCATGCTCAGAAAGGAGTAGCGGCACCAGGCAATGACATCACTGGGCCATGCGCATGCTCAGAAAGAGAGTAGTAGCTCCAGGCGAGGTCACAGGGCCATATGCATGCTTAGAAAGAGAGTAGTGGTGCCAAGTGATGACATCACGAGACACGACTCATAGTTGCAACTCGTCCGGGCACTCGGTGTCCAAAAGGTTAGCCATCACTGTTATAGGGCAATGTATTTTTGTAACCACGCTACACCGTTCATCTAGTCACTAGTCAATCAACAAATCTGTATAATTGAGATGGAAAGGCATACAAATCATCATTAGGGCCTACTGCTTGTTACAGGCAGCCATCTGCTACATTTCAGGGATGTAAACTGGAAGACAGCGCATCTTCTAAACACGTTATAGATTTTTTACCCAGCCTTTCGTATGTGAGAGGTTGAGGAAGGCTCTAATAAAGAGTCTGCCTCAGCCAACAGAAGAGGCTGGGGACTGCCACCTGCTTTTTAAAGTGATTGTTTTGAGTGTAGAGAATTTGAAGACAAGGTCTTCTAGAAACTTTAAGGGAGTTAAACTTCAACTTGGAACTTACAAATGTATACATTCTCCAATGAATTTTGCATGATGTACAGGCCATATATTAAGATATTGGAATTGTTTAAGTCGTCACTTGATTCTAACTTGACTATGAAGATGATTTGCTAATTTTGGGCCAGTTATGATACCTTTCACCCAATTGTAAAATCTTTGCATACCTTGCTAATTATACTTCTAAATACCAAATTCACTAAGAATGAAGAACTTATTACATTAATAGTAAGTCCATTTTACTCAACCTAATAAGCCGTAATTCATGGTTTCTTTCAGGATGCTCTGTTGGCTCTGCTCCATAGTTTCCTGCTTTTCTTCATCATTCTGTTGCATATATTGAATATTGACTAATTTGAGCATAGCCTGTCCACTCTCATGTTTGTTTGCCTACGTCTGCAGACTTTCCCCCCACCCCTAGGTGGTGCTGATTTGCCTATGAGATACATAGTCTTTGGCAAATTTGTATGCCACGCTACACTATATTGTCTTAGTGCTTATATTACATTTTCCATGGAGTAGCTCATAATCAGGAAACCAGTGTAAAATCAATAAAAGCCAAACTTTTTCATAATCTTATTCATTTACTGATGTTCTTATTCCATTTCCCCGATGGATTCATTCTCAGCTTATCTAACAATCTGTTGTTATAAACTGCCCGGAGTCACTTAGATGAGATGGGCAGTGACATTTAATAAATAAAATAAATTAATAACTTAGTGGCATATTCTTTCTGTTCCCCACCATATCACTAGTATGCAGTAGTTTTCAGAACTGAATCTCAAATCTTAAGTGTTCATTTCTTTTGAATGACATTCTTCATCATTGCAGGATATTTAACAGGCAATCAGCTAACCATTCATTATAATTTACATAACTCACACAAAATTGAAAAGCGAATCTCAAACAGCCTCCTCAATACTAAGTTTGCAAACCTAAATTAGAATTTGTCTAAGTTTAAAGTTCAAATTAGAATTTGACATATGCATTAAAAGCTAGTTTATGATAATTTGGTTTACTCCACTTTGAAGTTCTTGTACACAAAGTGTAACATGCATTGAAGTTCTGATCTGGCAAATAAATGTAAAAAATAAAACAAACAAGGCCATGGTCTTATTAATACCATAAGTCATCCAAGATGAGTTAGGATACAAATAAATTGGCTGAATGAAAAGGGCTTTGTTTCAGAAAAGGGGACATGTCATTTTCTTATCAGTAATATATCAGTTCAGTCTTCAAAATTTTCAAAGAACCAGCTAAATTAAAACCATATACTAAGAGAAAATGAAGAAATAGAGACAAAAAAAAGAAACTCCACTTTTAAATGAATATTTCTTACACAGTTGCTGCCGTCATTTGATATCGGTGCATGGACTGAAGAAGATGTGGTAAGCAGACTTTATCAATTAAGTCAATCTTTTCCCATTTAGCTAAGAAATCTTTCATTAAACAAAGGCTTAAGCCATGGTGGGAAATCTGTCACTCCCCTAATACTGATGCACTACAAGTATGCTTTTTTCTTAGAAACAATGCTGGCTATGAGTAACAAGAGTTGCAGTCTGAACATGTATGACCACAATTTCCCCATCTCTGGGCTAAAACGTTACTTCTGTTTTGTACAACATTTGTCTATGGTACCTTCTTTCCTGCAATTTAATCTTAAGATGAACAATGAGAAATGGACTGTGAAGAGAGAACTATGGTACATTTTTTTCTTTTCTTTAAATATCCTCTATCAGGTTCACAATGATAGATGTCTAAGTCTACTAAGTACATGGTAGTTCAAAATACTGGCAGGGAGAAAACAACGTAAAGGGAGTCTTAGAAAAAAAAGAAAGTGGCCCAGAAAAAGTGCTTTCATAGCATCGCTGGGAAAGGCATGTTGGGAAAGTCAAATGCAAATTGATGTTACTTATGTAAATTTTGTATGCCATTTATAGACTCTAGGTCAGCGTCCCCCAGCCTTTCTTGCTTAATGGCCTGGTGTGGGGGTGGCGGTTTTTTGTGAGGGGTGGATGCCAATTGCGCGTGTGAGTGGGGCGCTGAGATCACCTGGTGCTCGTGGGGATGGGCGATCGTGGGCCATGTCCCACAGGTTGGAAACCCCTGCTCTAAGTGGCTTATAATCTAGAGAATGAAGTATAAATTCTGATAGAAGAGAATACTTGTAGCCCAGGGTTGAACTGTGAGGTCCTTAGTGCTCTCTATTTTCTTGCGGACATTTTATTGCCAAAGTAGGTAACATCATCTGTGCTAATCAGGAATGGTGTTTGCTCTCAGCTTATATGTTAGTGGCTTGCCCTGTCAGGATTGGTGGAAGTGGTTTTGGTGGTTCCTTGATTGGGCCATTTACAGTTAGCTTTCTTGTCTGTGTTGGTAACAGCTATCAATAGACAACAAGGAACGTACGAAACCACACCCACCAGCATGACCCAGGCCAAGCCCTTGTGTATAAACAGAGAGCAGAACCCGCTCCCTTCTTGCACTGATGATGTTACCTAGTCTGGTAGTGAAACTCTGCAAGAAAATAACCAAGCTCAAAGAGCATCAAGGACTCCACAAAGCACAATTTTAAAACGGTTACTATAACCTAAATTTCCTTCCAACTCTGGACAATCAAACTCCTTCCAATTAGGTGACATGCTCTGCATTAAAATTCTTTGGAACAGCACAATTCTAACACATTTCCATAATGAAAAATAGGAAGGGGTCAACTTAAACGTAGGGATAGGCTGTTCCAGAGCGATGGGACTACAATCAAGGAGACCTGCTTTCATGTCCACCTTAATGCTGAAAGGGGAAGGTCTGCATCCCAGGCTCCCATCTGGAATATTTTAGATGGGCAGAGTTGATTTGGAGTAGGCAATAACCAGCACCTTTGATCAGATCTGGAAGGCTACAGGCAGTCACTGCAGTTCCAGCAGAAATGGTATTACTCTGATAATCTGGTTCTTCCTCATCAGTATATGGGCTGCAGCATTTGGTGTTGGCTGAATCGCCTTTCAGGGCAGCCCCATGCCGAGCCAATCACATTAATTTAAAGTATCCTGGGCAACCAATTCTGTGATCTTAATCATATGGACATCAGTGGCATTTTAGATATTCCCGATTCTAGTTTTTCTTATATTTATGGTCCTCCATGGTGGGGCTGTTTTAATCTTCATGCCTACCATTAATATTTTGATACATATATATATATATGTTTTTGCCGATTTTCATGGGTACAGGTATGTAGGTCCAGTGTTCGGGTCTTTTCCTGTGTAGAGTGGAAAGTCTCTTGGCGACGTTTCGGCAAGGTCTCA